>JBAMHV010000015.1:8663210-8679683 GCA_037177535.1 Pseudomugil gertrudae
ATATATGTTAGCTTTGCTCAAAAATTGTGATATTTTATTTTATAAAGACACTTGTAACAAATTTATGGAGGGAAGTACGCACAGTACGACTCTAAAACACATGTACTTTCCAAAACTGTATAAAATTTATTTCTACTGTAATTGTGAATTTGTGTTATACAAATATATATTATATATATATGTATATGATTATAAAACAGTCATTTTCTATGTGTTTAAAGAACATGAGAGCTGAACAGATGAGGGCGGTGTCACTGTACAAAAGCTGTGAATGAAATCTAATTTAAAATGACTCATATTGATTGTGAATGTACTCATGCTTTCTGCAGTACCTACACCTACCCAACTTGAATGCTGCTTTTTCTGTTGTGTGACAAAAAGTACTTTGACCTCTGAAGAGAGAAATGCTGTCAAGTTATAAGTTGGACAGATTTTAGTAATGATTTAACAAAACTATTTATTTCTTTATTTATTTGCACATGCTAGTTGAAATCCTTCCAGTTTTAAGTTTGAGTATTGATGCGGAGAAATGTAATTGCTGAAGTATATATAATATATATCATGTGTTTAGAATGCATTTTGCAGATGCTATCTGTACATACTATTTAAGATATAATTTTTACAAAAAAATATATGTATAAAATAAAAAAAATGCTGTGCAGCACCTGTACTGAAGCCATTTTGGGCTTTGGGACGTACCATTTTTTCAGTATATAAGAAGTGTTTTGAATAATGTATTAAAGTCTCTATTGTACAAATAATAAAAATGTCACTATTGGTAATGTTTGCTTTGTCTAATGAATTGCACTCTGCCTTTTAGAGGATAACAAAATATCAAATTTATATGCAAAAAAATATATTTTTCCTCACCTCATTCATATTTTCATTGGCAAATAAAAACACTAGAAGAATGAGATTAAATGAGTACAAATTCTGTAGAGAGGACAAGAAGTAACAGGTATGACTAAAAAGAATTTGAAAAGACAATCATGACAATCATGACAGATGACATTGGTGATGGAGAATGAGACAGAGCATTTGAAAATAAAGTAATAAGGAAAGAGTGATGTTGATCACCTCTGCTTCTTATGGATTAGGCTCAACAAGGAGTCTTACCATCTGAGCAGATGCTCCTCTGTCTCTGTGTCCATTAGTTTAACAGCCTGACCCCTTCTTCGTCCCTCCTGATCCGTCCATCTCATCTCTTTTTGCCTGAGCACTGGATACACAGCAAGTATAATATTAATAATAACAAGAGTATAAGCTACTGTTGACAAAGGACAAAACTTTGGCTGTTTTTACGAAAGGACATATTCACTAATTAGCTGTGACTTTAAGCCTCCTGAGACTGACAGAGCATTTTGTTGTAATACAATCTTCTGATGAACAAGCCTACATCCTCATTTTTAGATCAGTGTTAGTTTGACAGCTGCAGGTCATTCATACTACCCATCCTGGATACTGGTGGACCCCACAAATACTACTACAGGAACTATTAAGAACACAACAAAGTAGCTGGTATGTTCATCCACGCTAGATACCAATCTAAAGGCACTACTGTGTCTGCATGATAATGACCTCTTCAAGATTTGGTGGTCACAAGAATTTCACCTTTTTTATTCATTTATTTATTTATTGGGGGGTCTGTAGTGAAACATTGTCATAGATGGATTAAACCAAGTGTGAAGTGAAGTATTATTCTAGTTCTCAAAACTTTCAGGTTTTGCATTAAGCTGGTCATGGTTTATTTTTTTCTGTTATCTCTATTTAAAAAAGACATTTGTTATTAACTTACATGTTGGTTGCACTGGCAAGATGCTGTACCATATCTATACACTGGATAAAACAATATTTTAAAACATTTGAAACATTTGAAACATTTCTCATTGATCGTAACAGATCATAAAAATCATGCTAGGAAGTCAGTAGTTAAATTTGATAATATGGAACTTAACAAAATATATACACATTGAACATTTTTGGCCTTCTTATATACAAGTTTTCAAGATCCAAAATAATTCAAATAAAATATCTGAACAATAATTGTTTAACAAAGATAAACCAGGCAGTCGAATATAGTGGTTTTGTGTAGTTTGGGGCTGTTTATTTACCACTCACCTTCTTTGTTGCTTTACTGTTTGCTGCTTTTATTCTTTAATCTTCCTAATGTTACATTTTTACCAGTGAATTGCAACAAAAATTGAATAATGGCCTTGAAGTTGTTTTAACAGCCAATAAAGCAAAAAAAAATTAAGTTGTTACCGCTCACACAACATAAAACTAATTCTGTTTTCCTCAGTGCTGAAACAACCAGTACTGTAATGATTCAGTCTCATTTAAATGGAATGATCATCAATGTCTCACCTCAGAAAAGCATCTGCATCATCATCAAATAATAAAATGCATCAAATAGCATTATGGTTGATCCCCTGTATTAGCATGGTCAGTAAGACTGTACTCATTAGGTTTCTGCAGTGACAAACATAAATAAGTGGCATGGCTTTGATAATCTAGTAATTAGTGTGAGTTTAGCATGAACAGCCACACAGCAAATCCTGTCGTTTTTAACATAAAAACATAAGGAACCTTATAGAAAGTAAAAGTAAATGTTAAAAATGTGATTTGATCTGCTTTTTAGGCAAGCCAAGCTCACCTTTGCTTCACTGCTATTTGAATCATGTCAGTAAACTGATATTAGCACCTAAACATATTAAAGATTAAACCTGATCTTTGTGTAGATTGTGGAAATACAAGTTTGCACAATGTTGTCAAAACCTTCACATACGACTAGTTACTTTTAATAAATATTCATGAAGTTTAGAAACAAACAAGTTAACTCAAACAAAATAATGACTCTCAATATAAAACAACCACAATTACATAGAAATAATCTATACATTCATTTAATATAGTTTTTTTTTACCTGACTATAACTATAGAGTATTTCTAGCTGGTATCAACTACTTCATACTGTCCTGGTGTCACTGCTGCAGCATATAGGAAGAGAGCCACATCTGTCACTATCAGAATTTTTGACACTATTTGATTGTACCATTCTCCACTGCTCTCCTTTGCACAACTCTTTCTGTGAAACAGGCTGACAATAAACAATAGAGCTTAACACACCAACAGAATAAGATCCGTTTGTTTCCTCTTTTTTTACTGTCTTTTACACATTGCTTTGAACAAAATACTCTGTGTGCACATGACCAACCCACTTATACAGTTATGCATTAATCTCTACCCACAATGGTCCATACATTTTGTTAGAATTAACATGTGAGTGTTTTTGTGTGTAAGAGATACACAGTGAGAGTTTGTGCACCCACCAAAGCAGTCAATAAGCTCTTGTGACAGATCAATAACAATACCAGAGACTATGACCTGCATTCAGCTGCTGCCTGCATATGTGTGCTAAACTGATGAAGTGTTGCTACAACTGCTCCACTGTCTATAGGCACACGCAGGCATACCAATCAAACATGCAGGAACCAAGCCTTTCTCATTTTTACCCCCTAATTTGTCTCTCTACTCAAACAGTTGTTTTTAAAATTGCTATCTAACAAACCTTAAACCAACCTGAGAATAATGAAAATTTGTCTTACAAATCTTAAAAACAATTTTTTTAAAAAGTACACTTCATTTGTGGAAATCCACTCATTTGTTGGAGTTGAATGTGAAAATCAATACCACGTTTCTCTCTGTAAAGCCGGACTGGGATGTATTTAGTGTCATGGCAGGAAAGTGTAACCTCAAACAAGTCTGAACTATCTTTGTTTTGCTAAGTTGTCATTTTGATAGAAAATCCTTTATTATTCTCACAATGGGGAAATTCCAGTTGATGCAACAATACGTAAAAGGCAAAAGATTTAAAGATTGACAAGTATAATGAGAGTAACATAAGGAGGATGTGCAAGTGAATAAAAGTAACCAACAGCATGCACAAGTATGTGTTTATTTTAGATTAAAACACACAGCATTCACTTAAAACTATGCTGCATATGCACATTAACATTAGCATTGATAGAAATAACTTGCATATTTTGTCTGACTGCACTATTATATATGTTATCCTGGTGGACACACAGACCTGCTCATGCACACAGATTAAATACAAACAGGTGGAAAATGATACATTGTGCCATCTGACAGCCACAGGACAGAGTGACTAATGGGGCCTCCCTTCAGACACCATGGGTGATGGAGTCTGTTGTTGACGGTGCTATTAAATTATTTCACTGTAGCAAGTATATGGTGGAAACTATTGCCCATTGGAGATGACAGCTTGGACATCATTCTTGTGTCATTCACTACATCCACTGCTACCAAGGAGCATCCTAGCACAGAGCTAGTTTGTTGAGTTTTTTCCTATCTGCAGCTGAGAGGCTGCTGCCCCAGCAGACCACTTCTTAGAAGATGGCAGAAGCTATCACTGAATGACATTCGGTTCTTAGCAAGGTGATCCAGTCTGAGATGCAGTTCTGAAGCCTCACCCGCTGTGGCTGGTGAGTGAGGTAGCACAGGATTCATAATGTTAGGTGATGGTCTACTCTAAAGTCCTTATGCTAATTTCCCAGTAGTGCAGGCAAAACAAAACAATCATATCATTATAACAGGCTTGTAGGTAAACTGCAGCAGATCTAATGAAGAGCTCAGAGAGTTCAGGTGGTTTAGCCGCTCCAGGGTCGTCATCAGCCCTGGAGCGGGCCCAGGCTCCATCAACCCCATCATGGAGATCCTTCAGAAAGAATAAGTTAGACAAAAAAAATTGGGAACTACATTATTGAGGATAATTGTATATGAGATGGCGGTGCCTATTCTAACATACTGGGGTCTGGTTTTTGGAAAATCTTTGACACACTGGCAAGAATGGTCCTAATTTTCCGTGTCTGTATTTTGTTGCCTGGATGGACTGGCGACCTGTCCAGGGTGTACCCCGCCTTTCGCCCGTAGGCAGCTGGGATAGGCTCCAGCCCCCCCCGCGACCCCGCTCTGGGAACAAGCGGTTGAAAATGGATGGTTGGATGTATTTTGTTGATCACTTGGTTGGGGCTTATGGAGCTGAAGGCCAGCTAAAGTTAAGAAACAAATTCTTGAGATGTATGTGTGGGCTTTTCAGAAGCCTGAGGATAGTGTGATAATGTCATGTGAACCTGTTGGACCAGTGAAAGAGAGATGGCTGTCTAGTCAGGGCAACAGAAGAAACACTTTTAACAAATGAATGTAGACATTTCTTATAATTAGTCAACCCAACTCAAAGTTCCCTGCCTTTATACACTGCTGTAAGAATAAAGATCAACAGGCTTCAAAAGAATAACAAACACACTGAACACCTTCATAAATGTTATCATTAAAACCTCTTCTACGAAAATAGTTAAACAGTATTCTCATTGTTTGTGGGTGCACAACTTCAACTTGATTTTTTTAGGGTTAAATGTAAATGTGTCAGGATTTTTGTCAACCGAGTAAGAGAGGGGCATGCTGAACACTTTGGACAAGCCATAGTTACAGAATAGGTTTAATCCAAACACAATAAACTGTTTACCATGACAATACCACTAACCGCACAAGGATGAGCTTGTACTGACTGCTGGTGGGATTATACCTGTGACATTTCAATTTGAATTGGAGCCCATAGTCTCTGAAGGCCTACGTGTTTGTGCCTATGCCTTTGTGTGCATGGCAAAAACATATAATCTACGAAGAGTCTAACCGGACAGGAGAAGGGGGCTTTACATATATTTAATGCAGGGTTAGAACCTTATCTGTAAACCTAAATCTTTTTCCAGCTCTGAGTGGATTAGGTGTTGATTTGGTCCACACCCTGGAATAGACCAGGGTTTTATCCACTGCACACAATATAGCTGTTTACCATGACAAAACCCCGAGGACACAAGCTTCTTATGAGGAGCCTCTCAAACCTGCTTTCAATGTGTGTGCGCGTGACTGCCTAACCGGTTGGACGACGTTTTAAACACCTGAAAGAAGAAATGCAGAACTTGTCTGGCTGAACAGACAGGCAGCCATAAAGTGAAAGAAAAAGGTAGTACCAGACCAACGTTGGGTACTAAGTCCAGGGCTGCGTGTCGGTGCTTAACAATATCTGCTTTATTTGACTTTTAAACTCCAAATCGAGTTTACTTTCACCGACAAACTCGGGTATTGTTGTGGAGACAGTTTGGTGTCCCAGATCGGAGGCAGGCTGTCGCGGGACAGACGCACGCATCTGTAATAGCACGCGCACTGTCACAGAAACTCCAGCGTGGATAGGACTGTGTCACCATGCCTGTGCGACAAAAAGGTAACTAAAAGCATTATTATCATGGTTTGTTTTTCATCCATTATTATTACATTTAGTTTCAAATAGTAAAGAAATGACTTCGCATACATACATACAAGCTGCTACTGTCAGCTCGGAAGTAGGCTGCTCTCTCTTTAAAACAAACTCATTTAAAAAAATACACAGTTTAAGGAAGAACCGTGAATTAATTTGTTCTTACCACTTTAAGAAAACCGATTTAAAGCTGTGTAGTCGATGTGATAAGCTTTTACAAATCAGAGCGTTTGCTTATTGTCAAATGTCTCATTTATTTTGTAGTAGGCAGGTTTAGATGTGTTCCGGTAAAAACAGCTACGTACAAACTAATAAACGACCAAAAATGTAGCGACTATTCATAAAATGGGGTAACGACTGTTTATGAAATGTGCCGTGCGTAAAGTTAAGAGCTCATACATTTAGTTTGATGAGTATTGAACAGCACTTCCGGTTTGATCAGCTGTTCAGAAACACCGGAGTATGGTCCGCACTTTGCTTTGCCCCATAAACTCTGCTGACCTCATACCTTGTAAACACGAGGGCATGAGGGCAACGTAAACAGTATAAGTATACAATTTAATAATTTCTAGTTAAAAAAAAATGCAGTGTAGGCTGTTTATTAGCGAAAAATGCATTTTTGTTGTAATTACTGTTATCATGGATTGTTAACAAACAAACAAACAAAAGCAATCCACAATTGAAGCCACACTGTTTTGACAAATAAATAAATAAAATAACCTTTTTTTATTTAGTAGTTTTTGGTACATGCGGTACAGTATAATATAATAAATTTAACAGTGGCACTTTTTCCCCAGGTGCAATCAATCTGTCTTTAATTAAATGCCCTCTGAACAGCACTGATAATGCTCTCGTTCCATCAAAGAGTCCTTCAAGAATTTTAGAATGCTTTATTTATTTATTGATAATGACGCTGTTTGTAACTTATGCATGTAATGTTAAGATGCTCAACGAGCCCTGGAGCTGCTCCAGCAGTATCGACTCAAACTGGACCAGAGACAGCAGAACCAGAGCAAACAGGGCCCTGTGGAGGAGGACCACCAGTTGCAACAGTCTCTGGACAGAGTCATCGATGTCTTCCAAAGTCAGCTCTTCAGTGCTCTTCTTGGTAAGAATACTTGATGAGGGCAGCTTTATAAAGCTTTATAAAATGTTCTTTTTAATAAAAAAAAATCATTTGAGGTAAACTGTTGATGGAAATGTTAAATTTATGGTATCTATATAAGCTAAATAAAAAAAAGGGTCATTTAACCACTCATATAACAACTGGTCTCAGGATCATTTTATTTGTTAAAGCAGAATCTGATTGGCTTTATAACATGCATTTAGGTGACTTAGTAAGTAATAAGGTACCAGCTCTGCTGCAGGTAGGTTATTTTGTCTTACATTTAACTAATGTTAATGTGGCACAATTACTGGAGAGGAATGATACACCCACAACTGTATGAATGCTTAAAGACAGGACTCTGCCTCTGTTAGTAGGTTAGTATAACAGCTGACACAATCTGGACTGGTCATGACAGAAAGCAAGTGTTGAAGTTTGCTTCCTTTTGTGTTGATGATTAGTAGCCTAAATGTAACCCTACTGAGCTTTCTAACTTTAAAAATCTGCACTTCTGGCTCGTTTTGATAGTGCACTGACATTTATTATGTATATTATGCAACTGTGTCTTGCAGCAATCTTAAACTGAGGAACTGCACTTCCAACTTTTTTTTTCTTTCCTGAAGCAATGTTTTACAGTGGCATTTCACTTTACCGCGCTGCCTCACACACCAGTAACTGAATATGAATACATTAAACCTTTTGAATGAGCACCATGATTGATTTATCAAAGAAACATGAGAGGAGGAGAGAGGGAAAGAAAGAGAAGGGGACAGAGGAAGCAGTAGGGCAAGAGGCAATATTGGACTGACCATAACTGCGTGAAGTCAGAGAAGTGACTGGTTGTGACAAGACCGATGCCGTATTAGCTATTGTTAGAAGGTGGCTGAAGACAATCTGTTAAATCTCAGTAGTGGGGTTTAGGTTTTGCTATTACATGACCAATAACCACAGAGTGCAGAGCACATAGGTATAGACCTAACATGAGATGGCACAGATAACGAAGAGCTCTTTTATGGGAAATTTGATCATATTTTGAGAATTTACATATAGTATCCATTGAAAAATCTCTTAGTTTCACTAACAGTCTACAAAGATAGATTATTTTGGCTTGTTTTTAGCTTTTATTTAAAAGGAAAGCACCCACTGGAAAGGTGTCTGTGTAGTTGTGACCTTGATTAACTTGTTAGGTCATCGTTCCACTTGCTTTAGGTATCCATGCCTGCTCCTTTTACAGAAATACTTTTTTTTTTTCATTTGTGCTGGTATCTACAGTCTATGGCTGGTATACACGCATTTGTGTATTCTTCACTAAACTTAACGCAGAGCTCGTTGTCTGTAGGTTGTTAAAGTTATTTACTGAAACAGTATAATTTCTATTGCTCACCATTGCTTGCAGTGAAACATCTTTTACTTATGCAGTGTGCCCTACTTCAGGGATGGGCAACTCCACCCCAGGGCCAGTGACTGCAAGTGTTAGGAGTTTCCTTGTTGCAACACATCTCCAAACACTTGCAGGGCTACGCTCCTTGCGATGCACACCCCTTTTTTTAATTTTATGTTACTAGATGAGAGAAAAACAAAGTTCTAATATTTGTACAGTTTTATCTCCCTGTTTGCTCTGTTTACACATTTTTATATAACGTCCTAATAAATGAACATGCTTTTCCTCCCCTAAAAAGACATTGAGTGATTATGCTGCACATTGTTTTCTGGGTGTGCGGGAGAAGAAGTGCAAGCTTTTAGCATTACTGTCATCACGACATATTGCTTTAGCAGTTTATTTATTTTGATTCTAATAATGTAAATAACAGGAAAATCTGTTATTTCTTTTTAACATGGGTTACCCAGAATCATACAAAAGGTACTTCTTTAAATTATATCTCTATGTTAACACTAGAGGTCCTCAGTGTTTTAGTTTTTTTTTTCTGATGCGCTTGGAAAATGGTTATATTTGGGAATGGTTATGAGTAGAAAACCCCAGTGTGATGTAAAATGAAATGTTTTGGAGCAGCTTTTTGTGGATTCAACACATTTTTAAAGTAAGTTATTTTACCATGAAGTTTATGGGAGAAACGGTTTCATGAAGCCTAAAATTAGATTTTAAAATGTTTTTTAATTCAATTACTAAAAAAATAACACAAACCAAAAATCAAGCCCTCAGTTAAAAGAAAGTTAACTTGAAATTATTTTTTAGTTTTGTGAAGGTACAAAAATGACCTGTTGATCAGTTTAAATGTTTAATTTTTCCCCCTTCAAATCACCTTTTTGTTACACTTCATCGTTTAGCAAAAACAGTACTGTGACTAACAAGGTTAGTCAGGACGTTTCAGTTTCAAAGACTGTGATCTAGCATTTTTTTATTTTTTTGTTTGCCTCTCTGCTCTTCAAAAAGCATATGTGAGACCTAAGATCATCACCAGACCTACTTAGAACAGCAAGCAGCATCAGTGGCAATACTCATGACATTACAAAGTGCCTTGCAGGCAGTTAGACTAGAGTAAGTTAAATGATTAATTTTTAAACCTATCTGAACCAAAACTCTGCACATTCAAATAATTTACTTGTTTTTAATTTGCACTTGTAATTTGCAATACTTTATTTATGCAGTTATAAAATTGTTTATATATCACAGCAACGTCTTGAATCCTTGTTTTCTTCAGATATCCAGGAGTACTATGAGTTGACCCTCCTTGCAGACAGCAGGTGTTCTTTGGATCAGACAGACAGTCCGGGAAAAGTCCCTGATCCCTGCAACCTGCCAGTGGACCACTTAGTCCAGTCACAACTCACCTCCAGTCCTCTGAGCCCCCAGACATCTAATCAACCAACCCATCCCAAAAAAGTGACCTCTAAACCCAAGTCAATTAAGTCTCCTGCCCCTCCTGTCCCATCTGCAGCAAAACCATTTTCTCCCCCAGCACAGTCTGGCACCCCTCAATCACAGTCAACCAAAGTCAAATACCGTGCTCCGCTTCCTCCTGTCCAACATGGAACCCCTAAATCATCAGAGACAGGGACTTGTAAACTTGCTTCACCTTCTGTTGCCACTCCTTCCAGAAGTAATGTCAACAATGAAGACAACACCACCAGCCCCCCAAAAACATCTCTCGAGGTATCAGAGAATGGAATTAAAACACATGTCACTGCCTCCAGCTCAGGAGTTTCTTCAGAAGCCACTACAAAGCTATGTAGCCTTCCTGCTTCCCCGGACCTCAACCTGGTGACCGTCTCAGCCCTTGTTACCAGCTCCATTCAAGGCCTTATGTCTCCAACAGTTCTAGACAAACCAACCCCAAGCCCCACCATCACCAGCCAAGATCTCAGTACAGCTGCAGAAAGCTCTGTAGTTTCTACACCTCTGCCAATCAGTTTGGGTTCAAGCAAAGACCCTGGGTTGGACAGAGTCTCTCCCAGTAAGAGTCCAACGAGCCCAAAACATGGAAAATTCCCCTTTGGAGGCCGAAGCCCAACAAGTCCTCCTGCAAAGCTGAACAAAGGATCCCGGCTAAGGTATGTACAAAAATATTTTGTAAATTGCAACCCTTGTTACTATCTGTATATATGGTAATGACAGTTACCTATATACCACAACACTGGAAAATTTAAATAAAAGAAAATAGAAACATATTGTCTTTGTTTTTTATTTAAATAAGAACAGTTTTAATTATTACAGGTTTGATCATCTTTAAGAATCTACTACAGGTTAAAACACCTCTTAGTTTTGTGCTGATCTTAAGAAATTAGATGAGAAAAATAATCTTGTGTAAACATCTCTACTTACCGTACTACTATTTTGTGTCTCTACTTAAGACACAAAATAGTGATGCGCTTTATAATAACAAAAAATATGTATTACGTTGTTTACAGGAAGATATTTATCACAATCAAACACTGAATTTGCAATTTAAAGTATAGGACAGAATAATAACTAAGTTATTAGTGTTTACCACTGACAACCTGTCTCCATGATTTATGTTCCTAGTCCAACCAGCGCTGGGCTAGTGAAAGCCACCTCCCCTATCCCCAGTCATGAGGCCATCCACTCCAGGTCAGCTACAAGTCCACTTACTCCCAACAAGGTAAGACATCTGTGGTTTTTTTGTAGTGATGCCTGAAAAAACAAGCGGTATCTATGCAGTTTGAGATACACTGTCTTTCTCTGTGAAGGTGTATGTGCTGGGTGGAGTGAGAGAGAAATAGAAAAAAATCACTTACATTTGCAAGGTCATCTGGTAAAGATTTTTGTAGATTTTATGACCCTAGGAGTGTCTCCTAGTGTCTGTCTATATGATATTGTTTAAAGGTGCACGTCAATATTATCAGAGTATGCTCCAAGCTTCACCATTACACAATCTCTCTGATAACATAGGTTATTAGGCCTGACCATCGAAAGCGGTGCGAAGGCCTTTTGTTGTCTTTGAATTTCTTCTCCCTGTTGGAGGTGGCTTTAGTTGTTGGTGAAAAGTATGTGCATTGTTGAACTACAGCATTGAAAGGTGGATGCAGCAAACAGGGTATATAAGCAAGCTGGCATTTTGAACATTGGCTTGCTTTATATGACATAATGTGCCCAGAGAAATCTCTTTACTTTGATTATGTTTATTGATAAGTAGAACCAGCAGAATGAGGTTAAAGGATTGATGTTATGGGTTTTGCTGAGTTTACATTTGCTTTAGATTGGATTGCATTTTAAGTTTTATTTATACTGCTATGTGTGATTATATGTCCCTGGAAAAATGCGCTGGTATGACTTAATAGTGTTTTTTATACTGCATTAGATTTTCTTGACTTCTTTTTTGCGCTTATGAAAACAAATCTTTCCAGTTATACACTACTTCTGTCATGATGAAGGTAATGTTAACTGAGTGTTCATGAGCTTTTATTTATTTTTACTAAGGAAGCCAATTATTAGCCACATTCATTTATGCAATTACTGTATTTACTACAATCAGCAAATGATCAGGTGTTTTTAAAAAATACCAATTAAACTGAGTAAATACATTCTTCATCAGGTCTTAATAAGTCAAAAGGGGGAAATTACATGATTTGGTCATTTTGCTAACAATTTTATACCAACCTCCCCAATACCCCTTCAACTGATCTATATGTTGTTTTATGTCAAATTCAGCATTAGCTGCATTAATCCTGTGCATCTATAAATATCCTGAATAAGATTTATTCTCTATTGGAGACTCCAAGCTGCATCTGGAGCTCAAATTCATTAATATCCACAAAGTTGAAAGTAGAGCATCCATTGCTATACTGCTGTTACTGTTCACTTCTGTGTAACCCCCCACTTCTGCCAGAGATCTGACCTGATAAAGCAGCGAAGAGTGGTGTGTGTCTAGTATATGAATTTGTGTGTGTGCTTATGTCTGCGTATCCACGACTGTCTGTGTTTGTTTGTGCATCCATGTGTATGCATCTCTTCAACAATCTTTGGAAGCTGCCTCTTTTTTTTATGTGCCGAGTGTGTTCTGCGTGCATACCTGGATATATGTATGTATATATTTGTTTTTATCTATCTATATATATATGTGTGTGGGTGTGTGTGTGTGTGTATATATGTAAATATACATTTATATATATTCCAAGCCATGCACTCTTTGAGGTCAAAATGTGGCAACCAGCTGCCATAAAACTAAGACAGCAGCTGGGAAACAAGTGAGCGGGTGGAGTTGCACTGGGACAACTGCCATGTTTCCGAGTTGGCCTCTATTTTAGCAGAGATGTCCACCCTGAGTGCTCTGCTCAAAGGACAGGTGAAGATGGTGCAAAAAACAGAAGAGAGAGAGATTGAGGGATGAAATAAGAGGAGGAGACAAAGGCAGACAGAAGAAGGATGCTACCAAAAGCAACAAACAGCTAAGTGGCAGAATGGGGAAGCTGCGGTTTGAAGATGTTTTGGTGACAGTCTGATTGATGGATTTGTGAGGATGGACTGCATCTGTATCCTCACTACCAAGGTGAGAAAAATGAAAAGCACAGATTAGACTGATAGTCTTTTTTCCATTACAGCCTTTCAGAACCAGTTGCTCCTAGATTAAAGGTTTTTTTTTGGTTTATTTATACATTATCAAGATATTATAACTTATAATAAAAAAGTATGTTAAGTCTCACTTCTTTGTGGCAAGTTTAAGTTGTGAATAAAGCATGCTAATGTGGAATTATGCACAATAAGGTGCAGGTTTACTTAATGATGGTAGAGTATTTGCATCTATTAACAATTAAATACTATAAAATTTGGTACAGGTAGTTTATTGTACAGCTGGTTTGCTGTAATTTATGAATGAACTAGCTATAAGGTGATACCTTTGAGAAACAGGCTGTGCTCCCAAGGCGTCTCTAATCAGAATGCCAAGCTGTTGCTCAGCTGTTGGTCTTACCACATGTGACTCCCACAGAGGCAGGAAACTGGGTTGATAGGACACACACTTCACAAGACTGGCTGGCTATGTAGGTAGGTGACTGAATGACTGACTGACTGGTCTGCAAGCAAGAAGAAAGCATGGTGTGAAAACTAGGGAGGTAAAATTAAAATGATATTATATGTGCAGGCTCAGAAATGCATGGCCCATTTAAAGCAGTTAATTCAATGTGTTGGGGTGGGCTCCTAGCCTCACTGTCCTAACAGCAATACATGGTAAGAGAATGAATTGTGACATTTACTTAATAAAAGCAAACTGTTACAAAAGTGTGAAGGCCAATGCTAGAATTGAATATATTCATTGCATTTAGTTACCTAAAAACCTATCCACCTAAAAAAGAAGTTACTGAAATATGGTCCGATGGTTCTGTAGAGAAGCAGAGGATATAGACATTTTATCTGTATTGCATATTGGATGTCTATTTTTTCTTGCCAATACAAACTAATACAGAACTTAAATATATCTCTCTATATCCAAAGAACTTGATTAAAGGCAACATATGATCTTTTTCCCTTTTTTGGTAATATTTTTTTCTGGCATCCTAGAGGCTTCCTTAGTTGAGCCAATGCAGAAATACTGTCCATGTCAAGAGTCATTAAAGTCAATGTGCCACTTACTCACTAACCATTGTGAAGGCTGCAAGGCATTATCACCTGTGAGCTGTATACTCATGTGACCAAAACTGTTTTAGTTTACCAAGAAAGATAAGTTCCTCCATTTATTCAATCTCTTCATTACCACGATGACTAAGAATTTATGTCCATTGCTCTCAATGTCAAAGCAAACAATGCAAACATAAAAACAGATATGTTGCATTTGATAAGGTTTAGATGTCATATTATTTACAGTGGTGTAATATCGTGGCTTTTTTTGGTGCAGACGACATTCATAAAAACTGTTTTCCATTAGTTTTTTTCTCTGCTGGGATTGTGTATAATCTGTCATGAAAAGAATTAATGAAAGATTGGTTCACTTACAGACTAATTGAGATTCATAATTCTGAGTGAATTCTGAATTTACTCCCCTGTGGTTCCTCAGAGCTGCTGCTCAAGACAAAATAGAAATAGAGCCAGGTTAAAATAGGTTAGCTTTATGACAATAAAGTCTGTGGCAGGTTAACAGTTAACAGTTTAATGAGGCAAACCTGTCCCTGAAGTGTCCTGGCACATTCACAAGCAAATAGCAGGGATTCCATCTCACATTCAAGTACTTAATCTGGTTTATCTGACTTAGGTACAGGATTTAAAAAGAGATGGTGTTTCCAAAGGACAAGACTCTGGGTTATTGTTTAAGAATTTGCTTGTATATTCACTCTCATTCATCTTGATTAATTTTCCTTCTATAGTAACAGCAGCAACCATGACATTATATAAAAGTTGTGGGAGTTTCCACTTTGGGCTTTAATGCTTGTATAAAAAAAATAGGTGTGAATCCATCAAGGAAGCCAGAACAGCTGTTTAGACTGTATCTTGAAAACCCTTTTAATGGCAGAAAATTTGAGGGTTCAAGTAAAAAGTAACTATTAAATATTTCAGCTGGGTTGTAAGAAAAGACAGGTAATTCATACAGTAATGGGTTCACTACTGATGATTTTGAAGGCTAGACAGTTAAGACAAATTGGAAGAAAATATGCATAAAAACATGTAAAAAAAAGAGTTTTTTTCTCTAAATTCATCATTTACTGGTTGGATATCCCCTTTAGTTGTTCTGTTTTTAAGGATGGTTGTGAACAGTACCATCTGTATATTTGACTTTAAATTATTGTTCTCTCTGTGTTCCCCAATCCTCTTTTCTTCCCTGGTTTAGCCAGGCTTAAATTCCACCCTGTTTTTACCAGTGCAATTGCAGTTTGGTCTTACTAAGTGTCACTATCCGCCTTTGTAAAAAAAGAGCAAGAGTCTTTCCTAAGAGGCTTAACTTAGGTTGCTAATAGACTTTACAAAGGTGGAGCTATTTTAGGATGGGCGAAGAAAAAATGAGAGATACACTGAAACAGACAAGGGGAAATTAAAGTAAATTTGTGTTCATTCCCAGCTTTGGTAGAAATTTGTTTTCATGCTTTTTACTCTCTTTTATGAGAAAAGTTGATGCTACAACATTCAACCAATGTTTCTGTCTGTGCCACACTCCAGCTGGTGTTGTGATGTAAGTTTGTGGAAGGGACTAGTTCAAGAAACCACTCAATGGGGGAAAGGCATGACAGCTGATGAGAAGAGGGAGAGAATTTTCTGAGCTAAGGACAACGGGACCAAGAGAAATGCGCTTGGAGTGGCGTGGCGATGTAGGACTGTTCTCTTAGCTTACCTCACTCTGTGAGACTTTTAAACAAAAGTTAAATGTGCTTCTATAAGGGTTTATAAGGGTTTATAAAGGTCTTAAATGCCCTTATAGAAGTAGAGCTGATACCGACTGGGCCAACACAAAGGCTACATGTGAAAATGGATGACGGCGACCCTGCACCTTCAGTCAGTGTAAAGTATTTTTTCTATTTTGAATCATAGTTAAATTAATTTATGATTAACAAATGACCCCTTATTTCTAGTTTGCAGAACAAATGTAATCTATATGAATATGACAAGGACAATTTTAAGAGCATATATATACTG
>JBAMHV010000015.1:8715923-8737846 GCA_037177535.1 Pseudomugil gertrudae
CTGCATGCGTGTACTAGGGTGTGTGCATTAGGAGGAGAAGAAGGGGCTAGTGTTATATCATTGGCTTACTGGAATGTAGGGGCGGGGCTTATAGCAGTAATGATATCTGACAGTGAGGGAGAGAGAAGCATCGGGTTGCAGCTCCAATAAAAGACAGGGAAAGACAATTTGCTGAAAGACAGGTAGAGACAGGGACACAGAAAGAGACAGGGTGTGTAGGGGTTAGAAACAATTACATTGGGTATAAGAGACAATAATGTACTGAGTGAAATGAACAGGAAGAGAGAATGAGACTTGGAGCAACAAGGCATGTATACGGGAAGGGAGGAAAAACAGAAGAGTTGCAGAACGATTCTTCTAACCATCCACCTACTTCAGATGCTTTCCTTCTCGTCTAAATCCTTCCTCCTCCCTTCTTGTATCCGGTTTGCCACACATCATTCTTTCCCTTCATCCTTCCATTGTTAATGGGAGCAGGCACAGTGACACGGGGGAGATTGACTGGTCATCTACTTGGCTTCACAGAACAGGAGGTAGGAAGAAAGAGGTGGGGTGAGGAAAGACGGAGAAAAAGAAGGAACTCTCTTCAATAATCAATCCTCATATCCTGCCATTGCCTGGCCCTGACTCCCCCTCCCTCTGTCTTCTATCTGACGAAAAGCAAGAAAGGAATTGAGGAGAGAAGATTTTTGACTCCAGAGATGTGGATTTTGGAGATTTCACCTGGCTAGAAAGAAAATGGGATGATGGACAAAAACAGGCAGGCAGATGGACTGATGGGTGGACTGATGCACAGAGACCATGACTTAAATTCTTATGCTCTAACTCTGAGAGGACTCTGTCTACCTCCTCTGGACCCTCTAAAACTTCCTCCCTCTCCTACTCCTCCTCATCTCTCCATCTGCCAGCTGCTCTCTCATTCCTGAGAGAGCTGAAGAGGATAAAGAAGACAAAGAAAGTATTAAGAGAATACTGGGATGTCAAGGTAATATCAACAAAAGGAACATAATCTTTAGAAACTAATTGCAGAAATAAAAAAAGGTTCACTCCAAGTTTGACAGCATCAGATAAAGAGCTGGAAAGACAAGAAGAAACACCAAAACCGAGAAGGAAAGAAACTGGCGATGGAACAGAGAATCACTACGGTATAAATTCTAGCTGGCCTGAGGGGCAAGTAGACAGAAGAGACAATGAACTACATTTTTGGCAACAACACCCTCTACCCCCGCAGTTCAAGGGTAGGCGGGGCATCTGGGGGTCAAGGGGCAGGTCTAGGAATCAAACAGAAACTGGGACCTAAGCGGGGCTCCTCAGAGGAGCTGGCACCTCCTCATACCTCGTCCCCTTCTACTTCCTCCCCAGCCTCTTCGTCCCCTTCTACATCATCCTCACGTTGGCAGCAACTCCTTACGTTCTTCTCCAGGAGGAGTGCCTTCACTGATTGTATCACCTCTAGTCAGGTAACCCATAAGTCACACTGTATATGTGTATGAATGCTTTAGGGATAGTTGGGGGTCCAGGTGGGAAGTCTGTGACCTGACTTAAAGTTTTTTTTTCTTGTCTGTGTGCATGTGTTTGTGTACGCATGCACGTGGAGTCTATCATCACATCAGCAAACGTTCTCTAGTTTCAGTTTCTATACCAAAAATAATTTAAATCTGGATATGATATCACCATATGATATCAATGGAATTATCCAATGCATCACTATATGATTTATATATACTGAGGCTTTATTGGTTAAAGGTAGGCCAGGAAATCCTGGAAAAACTGTTCAAGCAAGCTGCTTTTTGAAAATCCCAAATCAAAAGTTCAGAGCCCTTTTTCAGACCTCCCCCTGAAGTCACACCTCAAAAGCACCGAAACACGTGCTTGTTTCAAGGTTTTACAGGGAAATGACAAATTGCAGTTGAGTTTAATAGACATATCACCATCTTTTTGTTTTTTTTTTAGATTAGGTCTGTTAAAGCAATTGGATGGTATTTTTCTGTTGCACAGGTAACAAAATATGTTTATTTTTATTACAATATTTTACTAATTGGCTGTAATTGCAGTGTGAAAGGTAACACAGTTAAATGCTCCAGGAAAAAATCTCCTACCCTACATTTAAATATGTTGTGTAAGTGTGGAGAATAAAAAAATGCAAATAGCATACTGTTTTGCTGCTTATAGTTTCCATTTCACACAGAAGTTGCTGTAAATAACAATATATTTTATTGGTAACTTGGAAAAACATGAAAAAAGGAATGCATTACTTAAATTGCTTGACTAATAACTAAACCAATCCAACAACCCACGAAGAGCCCACAGGGGTGTTACTTTCAATCATGAAGATCTATACATGGGGCCTCCCAGATGTTAACAAACCCATGGTTACAAATTCATTTAACATGATGAAATTGATCAGTTTATTCCAGCTCCCTCCATGATAACATCATTGGTATTAGTTATTTTGTATAACTGCACTCTTTAAACCCAAAAGTTCTGCAGAACTTCTTTGTTTGTCTTTTTTTTATACAAACATTAGTTCATTATTTTCCTTGCCCATAGTTGTGTCTGTCAAAACAAACATAATTACTGCCAGCTGTGCAAACCTTTATGTTAATTAAAGTGGTCACACACCTTCTAGTTTATGTTACTTCAAGGTTTTGGTGCATCTGGGGCAAAGGCATCATATAACATTTAGATAAACAGTTCCACATCAGCTAATCAATGGAGTGCATAATCTGTACAAAGAAATTACACAAACTGGAAAAGATGTGATCTGAAAACTACATCTTTGATTTACTTTCTGAGCATTTTACTCTTCCCTTAGTGTTGTAGAGTGTTGTTGCTTTAATTTATTTCTTGGGGTACCAAATTAATAAACAGGGTAGGCTTTCTCTTTTAAAATAAAAAGTTGTATTTAGCATCTTGTGCTTTACTCTCAACATCTCTTTTAAAAAAATCTAATTTTCTCTGAGGACAAATAGTCCTGACCTCTCAACCCATTAGAGAACTGCTGCTGTGAGTTTATGTGATTACCCATTAGTGAGTCAAACCCACCTGCTGATGCTGTGTATAAACCAAAAAATAAAGCATCAGCTAAAATAAATGTAAACCTTAGGTTAAAAAACATACATATTTGTAACACAGTATATTGTGCTGATGCTTTTTTTTATGATTGTGTTTTAATCCAGATTTTCACAACATATATGATTTCAACACAAAGTGACTTTTGACAAATGGGATATGCATCTAAAATGAAAATGAAAATAAAAATGGGGTACACCCTGGACAAGTCGCCAGTCCATCATATACTTTATGTTTCTTTTTGTTTTTATTTATTTACTCATTTCATGTGTGATCAAATCTTCATGCAAAGTGTGTAATTTATGATTTTGTACTTTTTTTACTTATCTGCTCTGACCATACAGGTGCCCAGAATACATTGATAGAACAGGAAAACTACATTAATTTAGCAGGAATTATAGCTATCTCAATATATGCATCCTTTAGTTTGTCAAAATAATAATCACTCAATAATCCTTTGACAATAATAAACAGACATGAAGCTTCAATGGAAAACTTACTGCTAATGGCAGCAAAAGTGATGTCATAATATGCAAACTAGATTAATAATTTCACTCCCATTACAGACTTTGAATCATACTGAACAATTTTCTCTTTGACAGGATACCTTTATCTCAAACTATTATTAAAATCTTGACATCAAAATTTCATATTTTCTTTAAAAAACTGGCACCTAAAGGTTTAATCTTTGTCAGTTTAACCTTTTTTGCAGTGTATTGTTTCAGACAGTTGGTAAATAATAGTTATCTCCTGCACTTAAACATTTACAGTTGTGCTTCAAATGTATTTTTTTACAACCCATTTCGACTCTATTCATTCTTTCTTTCGATCAATCTGAGGAGAAACACAGGAAATTGATATCCATATTTTTACTGTACCAACAGGATGAAATTTTGGAGAGCTTTTATCAATGACTGAACATTGAAGACAGCAGATTATTGATCTGACAGCTTCTAAATGTGTGAGGCTGAGCTCTGTGCTCCACCCTGCAGCAGCTTTGCACTTATCAGCAGATTTACAGCTCAGCCCATGGAAAAAATTTACTGGCCACCTTGTAGTAATCGTGTGGGCCAAAGTTTTCCCAAGGTTTAGTAATATTTCTGTCTAATGCACTTAGTGTTTGACTGATAGGCTTTTAGGCCAAACACACATCTGCAGGGCTGTTGATGGGAAAAAAGAGCTATTTTAACTTTGAGATGAAGATGGTTTAAATGTGATTACACTGCTTGACAGACAATAGATGTGTTTTAGTTTCCCCATCTTTGTGTGGGTTAACCTGCATGTGTTGAGTGTCATGGCAAATCAAATCCTTATGATATTTTCAAACACCATCATTAGGTGCTGACTTCACACTGAGCATGATATCTATCAGTTAATGGTCTTTCTTTAACATACAAGTTATTATGTACATCTTTATGTTTATAGGCAAGATTTTTTGTATCAAGAACTCCAATTAAAATTACTGGTTAACACCTGTTTTAAAACAATGTATTTGTTATGGACACAAATAACACTTGTTTTTTAGCCTTCCCCTTTCCTTTATAATTAATGACTTACAGCCATAGTACTGAATGGAGGCCATTCCAGCAGCATAGAAAGAGTTTTAAAAGATTTGAAGGGGTGTTTAGTGGTCACAGGAAATGGAAGTAAAAATGGCTAAACAGAGCCAGGGAGATATAGAGTGATATTAAGATGCCAAAAGAATGGATGAATGACTAATGGAGACTTTGAGAGAAATATAATCCCCTAACCACTCTGACATAATGAAATCTTCATCCAACATCAAGAGCATATTTCAAGTCAAAAGACATGCCAAGAAGTATGATGTTATGAGGCATATACAGTAGTATTTGATATAATGTAAATATGATGTAAATACGATGTTACTGTCTGAAGTTCCTGCCTATAGTTAAAATTCGGATGCAGATATGTGTTTTTGGTTATATTTAATTACCACTGGCTAATGTGTCATGAAATTGTTTCTGCAAACACTGACCAATGTTATTAGTGCTGTGTCATGCCAATGTGCAGAAATGATAAGAGTTGAACTATTCTCATATTAGAGCCATCGTTTTCCAGTTACATTTTGGTGAATGCATGACTCCTCTTTGGCTTTTAGTACAGATTAGTTGAAAGCCAAAGATGAGTACTGCATTAGGACGAAACCAAGCCTGTTCATGTGTGATTGATTAGTGGTTATTGACAAGGCAGGGGAAGTTTATTTGTACAGCACATTTCAACAACAAGGTGTACCAAAGTGCTTTACAAAGTTATTAAAAAAGAAGCATGGATTAAAACGAAACACCAAAGAGAAAGGAAGAAGAAACCACATTAAATGAAAACTGTATTAAAACACAATCAAGTTAAAAAATTCAAGCTTAAAAGAAACAGTGCAGGTTTGCACTTTAAGATAATAACTATTCAAACGCAGCTGAGAGCTGGTGGGTTTTAAACAAGGACCGAAATAAACTGGGTTCAGCTGATAAAAGCTCAAGTTTTATGTGAGTGTGTTCCATGTGGGACATAGAAGGTAAATACATCTTCTCTATGCCTCATTTCTATTCTGGGAATTGATGAATTTTGATCCTAACCCATTCAGACTTTATACACCAGCAACAGAACTTTAAAGGCTATCCTCAGACAAACATGCAGTTAATGTAATAACCTCTGAGCTGGACTGATGTGGTCTATTTTCATGGTCTTGGACTGAAACCAAAATAATTTATCCATTCATTTTCATGCCACTTTATTCAGGGTGTGGTCTAAAAGGCAGCATGGTGAAGAAGTGGTTGCAGGTCGCAGGTTTGAGCCTTGGCTGGGCAAGGTTTGAACAGTAGCCTTTCTGTGTGGAGTTTGCATGTTCTCCCCGTATATACGTTGGTTCTCTCTGGAAATACCCTCCCCGAAGACATGTATGTTAGGCTAATTGCTATGGTTAAAAAAAATTATCATCATCACATGTAAGTTCCTCTGATAAATGACTGTAGAATGTAATAGCTGCTGAAGCAGGCATAAATAGACTTCCTGCGTCCTAGCCTCATCTGCTAACTAGACATATGAGAGATGTTGTCCCTTCAGCATGTCCTGGGTCTTCCCCAGGGTCCACTCCCAGTGGGACATCCCTGAAAAAAACTAACCAGGGAACCTCTGAGGAGGCATAACGACCAGATGTCCAAGCCACCTTATTTGACTCCTCTCAGTGTGGGGAAGCAGTAGCTGATCCCAGATGTCTGAGCTTCCCAACCACCAGGTACCTTGCAGCTCATAAAAGGTGGTCCAATAGTCCATATTCCATAACATCCCTTTGGCCTCAGGCAGATCTTGTTCATCTGTAGGGCCTCGCCATGGAGGACTTTTTTAACCACCCAGTTGACCTGTTCTTGTACATCTTGTACTCATTACATTACTCTTGCCCTGTGTCTAAATGGATGGCCTATAGTTTTATCTTATTACAACTCTAAAATGAAAAAGCAGGTATAGTATAGGAAAGGATGGTTTGGTGTACTAACTGAGGTCTGATCTACAGCACAGATTATAGATAGATGCTTGTTTGCAACAGATATTGGAGCCATGTATGGTTGTGCAAGGACACAAATCATCAAAGTTACAGTATGAGTGGGTGCTGTGTATTAAGCTGAGGTAAATTTTATTTTTGTGAGTTTTCTCACTGTAAGTGTGAATATCACCTCCCACAAGTTTTTTTCTTTCTTTCTTTCTTTTGTGCTCTAAAAAACTACAGATCACAACAGATAAATTAGATGTGCAGGAGCATGGAGTGAGGGGGAGAACAGCTGAACTTATTCAACAACAAAAAACCTTAAAATTAAGACACCCCCCCACAATACACACACAGTGATATACACATGCACACAATGTTTAAGAGCACAAATATTATTTGGATTTGTGCTGTCATGATCACTGGTCATGGTCACACTCAGATGATATAAGAATAAATAAGGTGCATTGGATCAATGCCAAGATTAAAAGCAATAACTCAGACACATAAACATGATCAGACTTGCTCAGAGAGAACTCTCCAGGGACAGAGAGTGACATGTGCTATCAGGTTTGTTCATTCTGATCACGTGGAGTCGCTTTAATGTAACAGTGTATTACAGGCCTCTTGTTTTTTTCTCTTGGATTTCAGTACTGACATGAGAAAGTTAAAATGTTTTCATATCTTTTAAAGAAGTGCTAATGAAATGGTAGAGATGTCATGAGTGGGTGAAGCTGGTGCGCATGTTTACAGTCTGGACTCTTTGTTGCCATGGTAATCTATCAGCTCCACCTCTGATACTGGCCAAAGCTGCAGGTGGCATCAACTGTTGTCATGGTGACACTGCTATGTTCATCACTAAGCAGAACACGTGTTAGTGTATGGTTTTGTGAGTGAAACAAGGAGAGGAAAAAATGCACCAGTTTAATAGTTTAAGTCTTAATACGTAACACTGTCACCCACTTATGCCCACACGCATGTACAGTAACATGCATACACACACTGTAGCAAGGAGAATGGCATTAGATGTGCAATGCTGAAAGTGTGTGAGGTGTTGCGTCATTTTTGGTGTGTGGGATGAAGCTTGCTTATCAACTCTCTCCCACTCACACACACTGCACGCAGACGTCTTCACACTGGCACACTCTCTCTGCTCCCTCGCCATCAATCTCCTACTTCCAACATGTTCTGTCTGTGCTGATATGATGACCACCAGAAATGACTAAATGTGACCACTGAATAATGAGACATCTCCATTTATCCAACTGTGATTGCTATGGAACAGTTTAACATAAGTGAGGGCTCAAATTTCACTATTTAATATAAGTAATTTTTTATAGAACAGTGGAAAGTTTTACATTCATGTTCGGTTGATTTTAAAAGAGGAAAGTTTTTCTTTTACTGTGGTATATTAGTATATTTATTTTGCAGTGACAAATGTGCTGATTTTTAGTATCTTTCTCCTCATTTTACTGATAAGAAAACAAGCAGCACACTTTGGCACTTATTAGTGATCTGTGATGATTTAGCAAACAACAGGTTTGTGTGTTAAAGGAGCTCTGTGTGTTCTTGGTTTCACTGACAGTGAGAGGAACATCTGTGTGGTCATATGCACACAGCTGAGTCATACTCATTAAAAAATATCATTTTTGCCTCAAATGATATAAAATTGTATAAAATGTACCATTAACACTATAACTTCAATTGATAGTATTTGATTTATTTAATAAATGCAGGGAAAATAAACAAATAAAGAGTTGACTAGATGCAACAAATTCTTGATATTTATGTGCCATATTTGCTTATTTATTTTAATTGGGGAAATAGAATAACCCACTGTGCTATTAATAAATTGGAGTTGAATTGATATTTATGTTTAGTAACGTGTGTAGAGCAATTTTGTGGACGTATTGCGACAATGGATGCAACACTTTAAATTTATGCAGTGTAAAGCCATGGGCACCATCTCCAAAAACTGAAACGTACCTTTGTAATTAGATCATGAAAGGAGGGATGTCCAGCTTATCAGACACAGACACCCAGATAAGAAGTGGTAAATTAATCTGTAACAGACACTTAAACTGTTCTCTTAACAAATATACAATTACAACAGCAATACATGACTGTGATGCTTAAAGTCACAGTTGAGGCAGAGAATGAGTAAAAGCCTGGTTTTCACGAGAAAAAGAAGTTGACACACGATGACACACATACATCCAGAAAGAGAGAGAGCTTAATGTGCTAACAGCTCAGCAAATGAGCCGCTCATGCTTTGAACTTTGTGCACCAACCTGAGGGAATGATCTTATCAATCAGTCCCACAAGTAGTCTCCTGAGGTCAACAATAAGTGTGATACTATTCCTTTGCCATTGCAGCTTTTAGTGTCTTAGTATTTGGAATAATGGAAAATACATATAATCATCCACTTTAGATCATGATAGGATCAGGACTTGGCCTGCTGCATATCATCTGTTTTGTTGTGATATCTTGGGTCAGTGTTAAGGAAACAAATGTAGCATAATTGTGTAGCAACAGTTATTTGCTTTAGTCTTTCTCAGTGCACTGAATATGGACTAAACACTTGACTGAAAATAAAAAGGGGGGTGCGATTACTTAAATGATGACATTTTGCCCTGTTGCCTATAAGTAAATGCATACAGCTGATGGTATACAATATGTTATCATTAGCTATAAATATCCCCATGACCCTCAGTCTCATGTTAGCTTGCATAAAATAATATAAAGGTCTTTCCGAAAGGCCAGGGTGTACCCCGACTCTCACCTGCTGGGAAAGGCCCCGCTACCCACCTGAATTGTATAAAGTGGTATGGAAAATGGATAGATGGATATCTTTCTCCATAAATCACCAAAGGACAGTACAATCATTCTGTAATAGCTTTAAGATTAACCCAAATCATTCAGAGGTGTTGTTTTTAGAAATAGAAATAACGTTTAAGACCATACTACAGCCTTCCAACACTGCTGTACTCTGTTTACACCAGCCTCTGTAAATTATTAGTGATTTATTCTGCCTTCCAGTGTGTAGCTGCTGGTGTGATATATGATAATGAAGATCTCAGGCTGCAACCTCACATGTTATATCACACACTAAGTCCATGGAGACCACAGCTCTGCTGAAATCCAATCTTTATGTATGCTTTACACTTAATTGCAGTCTGTTATCTTTGTCAGTTACTGTGATAATTAGATTCAAATCAGTGATAAACATACATTTCTAGTGTTAGGATAAAAAATAAATGTATTTTTACATGGTTTCCACCCAGATTATGTGTCTTTAGTCATGCATTGAAGCATTTGTGGACATAGAAAAGTCCTTACGTAGCACAATTCACTTGTTTTTAAGTTTAAATTTTAACAAGAGTAATGACAATATTATTCTAAGCTTTAAACCTCCAAGTATTAACAAACTAAAAAAATAGTCCAACTAAATTGAATTACATTAGTAAATATGTTGGAGGGTCTCATTTTATTTGGATTTACACCTCATGTAATTTGCTTGTATTTTTTCTTATAAATAGTAACCAGTAACAGACAGCCAGACTACCTCAACAAATACCTTGGAGGGAATAATGAGATAGTAGCTCACTAGTGAACTCTACTAGATAATAATAATAATAATAGTAACAGTGTTGCTTCATTTGTCTGTGGAGTCAGAGGACCCCTGCTGGCCCCTTCCAGTGATACAATCTGAAAACAATTAAACATTTTCTTTTGCAGTCTATTTTAATTCACATTTGCCTCTGGCAAACCACAAAGATATTATAACCAAATAAATGTCCTCTTTCTCTACTAAACATGTAGCATTTCTATTAAAATATTATAATATTCAGAGAGAAGTAATTGTCATTGGATGACCACAGTAGAACTCAATGGGAACAAGGTTACTTGCTTCACCATTAAACAGAAAAGGACTGTCTAAATTACATTTATTCCACAGTTACTCCTGGCCTGACTGGATGTGAATATGTCTTACTTTATGTCCATTATACAAAGGAAAAGCATGTGCATTACACTTTCAGGTTACCAACCATTTTACAAAATTAAAATGTTCAGGTTTTAGTAATTAAAACATTTTAAAATAATAATAACAATAATAATAAAACCCTTATGGTCTGTATTTTTGCTCTGAAATACTGTCAACAATGCTACAATCAAGGATTTAGTTTGCAGTGGACATGTATCTTTATATTTCTAAGAAACCCTTCAATTACAGGGATGAAAAAAAATTATAGGTAAAAATAAAATGTTTAAAAAAACCACATCACGTCTTTTCAGAACAAACATGTTAACATGACTTAAACATGACTATTTTCAAGTGAATAAAAAAAACATCATTACCCTACTTTCTGTCCTCATAGCAAATCCAAACAAGACTGCTGATGATTACCTTATTGCATCTCTTTATTTAATATTACTTTCCCCACTTTATATATAAAGTGGGGAAAGTAATATATATAATATCATATATATATACACTGTATGTATATATATGTTATAATCTATAACACATTTTTATGAACTCGCATTCTCATTGTTTGTGTCTTCATGTTCAACCTAATGCTTTCATTTTAATTTCTGAGTAGCATCCACTGCTTCCTACCCCACCCTCTCTCAGTGTATTAGTGTTGGCTTCATTTAGTGCTGTGATGCTAACAGCCTATTCTCCCTGCTCATCCTCCCCTGACTGAACACTTTGCCTACAGCAGTAGCAGCACTTTATCCAGGGAGCACACACACAAACACACACACTCACTCATATATTTTCCCACTAACTTAACCAAGCTTCCTCTCAGTACTGCAGTGCAGCTTTTTAATGTGTCTCGTGTGTATCTGCCCCTCTTTCTCTTATGAACTTGGTTTGGGGCAAGTTGTGGCATATTTTAGTTGACATTATAAAAACACGGACCTCTTAGCTATAATCAGATAGGTATGAGTGAGTGCATCTCTCAAGCTGGAGGTCTAAACAAATGGCAGCTGTTGTTCTTTCCTAAATATCAGATGCCTGCAGCCAAAAGTTGTTTGGTAATTTCTGTGAAAAATATTTCCCTTGTTTTCTGTTAATGTAACAGATACTGATATCAATAATGTTTTCACATTTCAAATAGAGATTCTGACTTTATAATGAACAGTATAAGAACCACTGTTTAGCAACATTTATATTTCTGAAGAACTAAAGAAGAGTTCAATTTGATCAAAGTTAATAGATGATAATCTTTTGTCATCTCTCTGTCACATCTCATCTGTCACAAAATAGTCTTCTGGGTTGTATCGCATTTTATCCCTTCTGAAGAAAAATTGTCAAGAAAATAACAATCTTCATTTCAAACAAATGGTCAGTGCTAAGAGATAGTTGTGTTCAGGTAAAATTATTTTAATTATTTTAATTCAAAAGCAGTGTCTACTTTAAAGCATGCAAATAACATGTAATGGCTGCTTCAGAAGATGAGACTCATACACCTGCCCACATTCATTAAGTGTGCATCAGTTCTTAGAGGGTTGAATGAGTATAATAGTGTTTGAGAAAGTATCAGAGAAAAACGTAAAAGACGATAAAACTTTTGGTTTTGTTTACTTGATTGGATGAAGCCACCGTTCACTGTAACAAATATATTCCTGGAAGCTATATGTGTGTTTGTGTGTTACCCCTAGAAAGCTTATGAAGATATATGCACTCACATGGTCTGTTAAGGAAGTGGGCCAATGCATAGAGACACACGCAAACACTGTTGCTGACCCTACCTTGTAATGTATTAAAAGAACAAGACAAAGGTTGATAGAAGCAACTACCCTCCACCAATCCCAGCTCTCCCTCTATTGTACACACATACACTGTCAGTGAGCTCTAAATGGTGTTTCACTGTCCCTGGTTGCCTATTGATTAGTCATGCCTGGGTGCTGTCATGTGCAGGAGTCCAGGGAAGTCCCTAATTGGCCAGTCCGGGAATGAAAGAGGCAGAGAGAGGCAGAAAGAGACAGAGAGGGGCCGACACTGTCAGAGTGAGGTAGCATAGGAAGATGAGAGAAGCTGCAAGAAAGATAGATGGACCAAAACCATTTCATCTTTAGTAAAGACAGCGATGAAAGGAATACAAAGAAGATTCAAGGAAATTTGATCTTTATTTGTGCTGGATGGAAAAAACAACTTTTTCTTTTTCTTTTTTTTAAAGGAAACCAAACAGGAAAGTCTGATCTGATCTGAGTTCAGTTCAGTTCATGTTTTGCAGATAATTTTGGGAATAATCAAACTTTGACATCTACAATCGCCAAAACTTCTGAGTGAAGATGTGGTATTTGGCAACATATGTGGATAATATGAGTTGCTGGGAGTGACTAATTGCAGGACTGGAGATTCATTGTCTGGTGACAGAGGGATTTTAAATTTTATTTATTTATTTATTTTTATTATTGAAGTCCTTGAACTGAGACCCAAGTGGAGAGAGGACGGACTGGATCTTTAGCTTTATCCACGGGGTTTTGCTGCTTCCTTTTGGGATGTATCTTTTGTTGTTTTTATTGACCCCTAACATCAAGAGTTTTTTGTTTCAGTGTGTTCTGAAGGAAGAATGTAAAGAAGAGGACTGATAGGTCTTGCTTTAATAAAGGAGGCTTTGCCACCTATGCTAACCAATGCTCTACCCCATCAGGAATGAGAAATAAAACAATGCCCATACAGGACCAGTTCTAAGATCCCAGGACTGAAAGACCACCCTTGCACTGAAATAGAGAATCAGCTGATTTTGAAAGGCATAGCCTATATTATCCAGACACAAGTCATTCTGAGGAGCTGCTATCTTTTATCATCTCTGTAAGGGTGACAATGTGGTAAGATCAAAGTACTGAGAATAAAAAAAATATATAACCAGAGGTTCCCTAAGACTTTTGTAAATCTTCATAGCTATGACCACATATTTCCACACTCATGAGTTTTGCTGCAGCCCAAAAAAGCCCAGCAATAGCTCCTCAAAGGGTAAATCTGGAAAAGGGAAGGCTAAATCAGGCAAGAGTCACTCTCATCTGAAGCATAATCAAAATTTGTTGCAGACGCCAAATCACCAACTGCAACCTTCACCACTACACTCACCAAAAAAGCATCCCCATTCAAAGCATAGCTGCTATTCTCCAAAACAATTGCTTCTTTCTCCCTCGCCAAGCTATTATCACATAGCACCACCATCTCCCAGTCATCAACTAGCTCCACCAGCACCGGCCTTCCAGGTGGCACCACAATCTCAAAATAACTTTCTGCACTCACCAAGCCATCACCAGCTTCAGCTGTCACCGAGCCACCATCAGCTCCATCTATCGCCAAGCCACCATCAGCTCCATCTATCGCCAAGCCACCATCAGCTCCATCTATCGCCAAGCAACCACCAGCTTCACATATCGGCAAGTCATCATCACCTGCAGCAACATACTCAGCAACAGTGCCAACTACCTGCCTCGTCCAGTCATTTACTTTCTTCGCCTTCAACTAATCAGATCTGCCACCACCAGCATTTCCATTCACCAAGCCACAACTCACTGTTCCAGCAATATCAGCAGCATCACAACTACCCACCTCCTCTTCCTCATGCCTCCCAGTCACTGTCCATCCACCCTTTCCACTCACCGCAGCTCCCTTTGTGTTCAGGGCTGGGCAGTTATGGCTGGAGCACACTGCCTTCCAACCGAGCCATCAGGGGCTCAAAAGGGAAGTTTCCTAACCTGAGAGACAGTGTGAAAAAGAGTCCTACAAAGAGCAAAGGCAAATTTGGCAGCAGGCCGTGGCCCAATGACACGTATATCTGGACTGCACACTCTGTGGCAGCAGCCCAACATCTTCCACTCATTCACAACTTTCCACAAATACAGGCACACGTACAGGTAGGTATTAAGTAAACACATGCCATCAGGGATTAACGGAAAAAGCATTGTGTGCATTTTAACAACAATTTCTTGTTCAAACCAGATCCTTAAGGATATTTTTCATATTTTAGAGCATGACTATTGTACACTACCAGTCAAAATTTCTAACACACTTTTACATTAAATCTGATAGCATATATACAATATACTGGTAGGTATGAATTACAAGAGCATTTTGATCAAATTTCACTGTTAGACATTAGTCCCCGAACAACAGATGTGCATTTAAATATTTTTAAAGTAATATTTTTGCAGCAACAATTAATGTTGAAGAGGAAATAGAATATTTAACATTAACAAAGAGATTTAGATACTTTTCATAATAGAAGTTTGGATTAATATGGAGAGATCAGTGTGAAGGGAAGTCTCTGTATTGTGAAACACAACTATACAGCCATATTGACTACTATAAGCAACCTGAAAGCATATACCCTTATTGTATGTATTCAGATTAAGGACAATATAACAGTACAGAGCATGCGTAATAAAAAAAAAGTTTCTATTGTTATTAGTAAACTGGCCTTTGAAATGAACCCAAGATGAAATGTATCCAAAACCTGAAGAGCTTCTCTGATGAACTCCACATAAAGCCAGACTCTTAAGTGTCAACTTAATTGACATATATCTATAACTTGTGCAGAATGTGGCACCCGCTTATTTGAGGTATATTGAAATATTGGACTGAATGAGGCTGATAAGCTCCTAACTGCAGAAGCAGTTAGGAAGCTCCAGGTGAAGTAGATGAGTCTGATGGTGTGGAGGAAGTTCCAACAGGAAGGGATCATGACAATGGGAGATGATGCACTGCACCATGAATTCTGAAGTGCACAGCAAGTGTTGTGTGTGAGCCTCCGTCAAATAAGTGATGGTTATGTGAAAGTACCAAGAATTGGTTTTGTATGTTTTTATTTATTTGATTTTATCATTTACACCTATTAAATACAGCACAAAAGTTGTATTTAACAGGCTTTGGCTTCAGCCTACCTGTACTCTGTTAACCGGTTAGCTCCTGTTGGATCTGAGTTAGTTCAGTTGTTCAGTTTTTAGTGTCCAGCACGTGGGAGAAAGCAGGCTGTTAGTGAGGCACTGGGTCGGGTTTTACCATTGAGCAGCTAGCAACTGCTGAGTCCTTCAAATCACAGCTATACCACTGAGAGAGAAAGAAGGGGACATAAGCTAGGTGACTAGGCTACACCAATTCACTTTCATTCTTATATGTAGTGCCATTATGTGAACTTAGTCTGTAAAAATGTACCATCTATTTTGTAATATTTTCACAAATGACAGAGGATGACGTTGGTGGATGGTTGGTGACGAATTTTACCCAAAATGCTCTTGGAGACAACATCACTGATCTGCTTGTAAATTTGCACCACATAAAGTTAAATGTGAGAGTAACAATAAAGCTAGTCATGCATTACATTTTTATACACCTACCACTTCACTAAGTCAGTCTTGTTTTTTCTGCAACCAAGACTTTTAAATCAGATGGAGCTACCTATAAGGTCACAGTACTTAGGTTGTTATAAGCAAACTTTATAAATCCTTCTACTCTCCTGCTCTGCTGAGGCATGGTAACGTCCTGGCATCTTTAAACCCTACTTGCCTACCCTCCCTCGGGCCCTGCTTGGACCCCCTAGTGTCTGGACTGGAGGTGGGCTGGCTTCAGTCTTTCCTGAAGTCCTGCCCCTGGTTGAGATCATGGAGGTTCTGTCCATCTTTTTACATACAATTTATGGTTATGATGTTTGGGAAAGAAAAGTTAAAAATAAGTGTGGCAGTGATTGAGCAACAATTTGGCCATATTGCAAGCAGATAAGTTTCTTTTTTCACTTTGTGTTTTCTTACATGCAATGTGTGTGTGCATATTTGTTTGTGTGGTATTGATCAATTACTCACGTTTTTAACAAGTCTAAGAAATACACTTATATGCTGTATGGTTGCATGTGGACTCTGATTGAAGGTCTTAATAACTTGTTTCTTTCTTTGTCTCAGCCTGATAAGTCAAACTACAGATAGCCTGAAGCACTTCCTAAGCTGTACTAGACTGAACCAGGCCATAATCCCATAATAACAGCTGGTGTAACAACAATTATATAACAACTAACAATCACTTGCACAGAGCAACAGAACACTGACTAGATATGAATGTTGTGTGCACGTTTATTCTTATGGCGTTTTCATGTAACACAACACAACATGTACACACTCTCACACACATATTGATGTTGCATAATGGCACAGTCTGATATGGCATGTCAGTGGAATCACCAGCTGACTGACCAGCTGGATGTGTCGCTTTGTGAATGACACACACAGTGTGGTTTAAATGATGAGGAAGTCACATAACGTTCAAGAAAGACAATAGATTGTGAAATGAGGCTTCGTACCTGTCAGGAGACGGCTCATACTTCTAGCTGAGATGACTTACTCTGCATTGGTTTTGTTTACCACACTTTAAGTTTTTCTCACTTCAGGATGAAAGTTTTTAGGGTTTCATGGGATATTTCATACATTAATTAATCATTCATTTCTACTGCTTTGCATTTAAATCAATTAAAGGCATTTTTCCAAACATTACTAGAGTTTTGGGTTTTCAAAAATAATGTCTATGGCATTATTTGAATCAGTCTTTCACAACTCCATTTAGATTCAGACAATGTTTCTTTTTAAGGCAACTGTTTTTATATGACTGAATTGTGATTAGTCATTTTTTTTAAAGTCTCTATTTAATTAGCTCAGTTAGTTTCGGAAATTTTACTTTGGCTTACTAATCCTAACTAAGGTGACTTTGCCTACAATTTGTTTTAAATTTGATAACTTTTTATTTTCTTAATTTCAATATACAATCTAATAATACAGCAATCTCTGGTCAAAAAGCTTTTGTTTTTTTTTATAGATATATTTTTACATACTATATATCACCTCAAAGCTGAATTTGAATCATTAGATACATATGTTCCATAAATATTAAAATTTAGTTAATAGACTAACATTGAAAATGACCTACTGTCAGCTATTTGATGATTAACCCCTTAAGGCCTGACATATCATATTTCATACATACTGTTTGCATGTTCTCCCCGTGTTAGCGTGGGTTCTCTCTGGGTACTCCGGCTTCCTCCCACAGTACAAAGACATGCACATTGGGGATAGGCTGATTGGAAACTCTAAATTGCCCATAGGAGTGAGTGTGTGCATGGTTGTTTGTCTGTGTGTGTTGTCCTGTGATGGACTGGCGAGCTGTCCAGGGTGTACCCCACCTCTCGCCTGATGTCAGCTGGGATTGACATTTTGCCTCAGTTTATCACAGAAAAATTGGTCTCCCGTACCCTGGTGAATATCAGAAAGCAGAAGATTACACTACAGTAAAATTGACCTATTACATCGCAATAAATATTAAATATACAGAATTTTTTTTCAGATTTTGATTTTAAATATCATGTAATAAAAGATCCATTAATTATGATAAATGATCCATTCAAGTTTTCAGATTTACAAAACTGGATATTTCTGCCCAGTTCTTTTTAATTTAGGCATTAAGAGGTTAAGTATTTATTTCTTTTGAATGTAAATGCAATGTTTTTACAGTCAATCGAGTAAATTTTCCAGCTTCATGTAATGTTATCAACATCGTTTAATTATTTTCTTTCACATTCTGCAATAGTATCCAAATAAAAATACCTGAAACAGAACACTTTACATTACAGAGAAATCTATACAAAATTGAACATAAATAGCTCCGAAGGAAGTTGTAGGATCAGCCTAAGTTACCATGGTGACAGATTAAAAGAGCCCCACCTTCATGACACTGAAAACTCAGATTTTAGGTTCAACATACCTTGCTAAGCCATTAATCCTGCTTTGTAGTGCACCCCTCAGCTGTGAGCTTTTCAATGTGCCCTTCATTCAGCACATTTTGGACAACTCTATTTCATTAGTGTTTTGGCCCTAAGGGAAAAGAAACAGCTCTCATGCTGTTGCTGACCCAATGGCAAATAAAAAAAAGTAATAAGTAAATAAATTAAATCAGTGTCTACATGTGTCTGTTGTGAATGGATCTTTTATCATATTTAATGGATCTTTGATCATATCATATTTAAAACTAATTTGCATTGGTAAATTTTTCTTTGGGACTGGCGACCAGTCCAAGGTGTACCCCGCCTCTCACCTGATGTCAGCTGGGATTGGCTACAGTCCCCATGCAATCCGGTTCAGGAAGTAAGCAGTAGAAAATGGATGGATGGATGTGTGTGTTGTTATGGTAATTAAAACATTATTATGTTTATGGTAATAATAACACCCATAACTGTATTTTTACTACAATAAACATATAGACAACCACACACAGCCTCACACACACATTGATGACAACAGCTGCGGCTGTCAGTATGTCTCTGTATCCATGAATTGTGCCTTAACACCCCCCCCCCCCCACCCACCCACCACCACCACCCTTTGCTAATGAACCTTCCCCCACTTCTGCTCTCATGCTGTTGTCCTTTTTATTCCTGTCTGTTCATTTTGTTTGTGTAAATCTGTCTGCTCTTCATGGTTGTTGAGCTGGCAGATTTCACTCCTCCCACCATACCTTTAATCCTCCACAACCCCCACTCCTTCTCTCTACCCATGTGGGATCAAGCATCTAGTCAGCTTGACTGACAGACAGTTGCACATGTGGCAGAGAGAGAGAAACATGGATTGAGATAATGTGTGTGTGTGTGTGTGTGTGAGTGAGAGAGAGCGAGAGTGTGACAGAGGAGATAAAGCAGTACAACAGGATGGATGTGAGGAAGAGATTAGTGCCGGGGGATAGATGCTTTTGCTGCTCTATTGCACATTCATACACCAAGTTGGCGTGGGTTGTCCGGTTGGTTTTCTAGGTTGGCTGGTTATGGTTTAGTTGGTTTATTTTAACATTTTCTACATAACAAGCGCTGGACAAGCATGGACTGGCACGCTCAAAGCCGATGTATTGGAGAGGTCTAGAGCTGCAGATGGTGATCTTACAGGCACTAAATATTTTTTGGACAGTTTTTATGCACAGAAGGCAAAATAGTGGGATGATAAGAATTATGATTCCCTCGTAAATATGAGGAGAAAAAGACAATCTGTGTTTAGTTTTTAAATGGTACAAACTTTATCGTTTCTTGCATTAAAACCAAATGACAGTAAGTAATGGCAATCATTGACAGCAACTACAATATTGACTCTTTTAGCTCTGTTATGCAAAGGCTGAGTCTGTAGTACAAGTCTTCTGAGAAAAGGGAACTTAGAGTAAAATCACTGAAGAAGAGGATAGGGAAAGTGGAGAACAAATAATTGCAGTCAAAAGTTTTCTGTAATACAAAAAGAATAAATGTCAGCTTAATTTCAGAGATTCAGTTTGGCTAACATATATTTGGAAATTGTAGCAAAGAATAGTGCCATAAAACAAAGAGCAGAACAACAACTATTATAGTATTATTAGAAATATACAATTATATGGTGTTACAGTGCTTTCTAGCACAACACTGTATTGCTAAGAGCATTTTATGGCACTGTAGGAAAGTTTGATCAAACTGTTATATAGTGTGGTTTGCAGTGTGGTACATTAGTACTGTCCACTATAAGGGCTGTGCAGTATGTCATGCGGTGTATGCAGTCGCTTCATGGTGGTAATCCATAGCAGATGTACGCAACATGTTGTACCAAAACCTGAGACGAGTAAGTCATTACCTCCGCTTTCTGTTTCACACTGTTTCTCAAATGCAGACCTTTTGGTCATTGTGAAATTATTGAAGTACAGCGATTAACAAATTTGCTGTTCTCTTTTGCAGGCCAACCCCCCTCCAGTGGTGGTCAACACCGACAGTGTCGACACCCCGCCTTATGTGAGTATGCCTTCAAATATGTTGATTTAGGATTTAACATACTGCGTGCATCACTAAGAAACTGCAACCTCTCAATGGCCAGTTCTGGAGGTTTTTGTTAAGATAGGTAAAGTATTTAGATTTAGATTTAGGAGAAAATTGTTCTAGATTTTTGTTGCTCATTTGACCATGAAACACTGACTTTGACCTTCGATGCAGCTTAGAGGACATTTAAGTAAAATAATGTATTGCCATGTTGTTGTAGATGTAGTGTTAAAACATTTTGCACAACAATGAATATGTTCCAGTATCTTAATAGCTATACTGACACTTCTTCAGTGATCCAGTTGCAATCCTGTTGTTAGTCATCTGCAGCGAATATTAAGTGTGTTGTTAAATGAGTTTATTTTGAATTATTATGAAATCATTCTCTGCTAAATTGAAACTGACACAAATTACACATAGAAAGAGATTAACAGATATGTCATGCAGATATGCACTGACTGAAACCCAAAATTATTGGAGGCAAAGAAATATAATTTATAAAAGAGAAATCAATTTTTAAACAAAAGCATACCTGTCATGACAATACAACACAAGCAGCATTAAATCAGTGATAATTTAATAGTACCTTAAATATATTTAACATAATCTATGTTATGACATAATCTCTATTACTTATTTATTTATTTATTCATTTTTTATTTATTTATGTGTTTGATAAAAGGAGGAATACCTACTCAGCCCAAATTTAAAGTGTTTTGTAGATAATTACACACACAAGTACAGTGTATGGTGGATGATGGACAAATACGCCCATAATATAAAACAGCAGAAACTGAAAATCTAAACTAATCTGACTGCACAGACACAGATTACAGCCAGGCGGATTACACGGGCCGCTGGGATGCCAGTCGTCCAAATGTGCTTGTGTGTGTTCCTGCTCGCCTGTAGCAGCTGTATCTGAAACAAAAAAATCTCCCAGTATGAACTGAGAGAAAAACAACAGATATGATGGTCCAATCGGCTTTATTTCTATACACTTTTCATTCAGCCCAAAAATGTAGATGTTAATGAGTTTTAGGCAGAGCATTTTGATTGGTTCGGCCAATTCAGGGATATTCTTAAATATGACATCAGAAGCGCATCATCATTAAGTGCGTGTTTAGAGTTTAATCTCTGGGCATGTATCATTCATGAAGAATGTATAAACTCATATTTCTAAGAAAAAAACTAAACAAAATAAACAAACAAAATCAACCCACTTGTGAAACCACACCAAATATGCAAAACAGAAGTTGTCAGTTGTAGCTAACAATGTGGAATTGACATAATTATCTTTTGAGTAGTACATTGACAATATGATAGTCTCATTGAATGGCACATTTTCAAACCTAGAGGATTTCAAAGCAGGTGCTAGAGTTGAATTAATGCTATAGTATGACATCAGAAGCCAGAATGATAATATATGATGATGCTGATGAGTCCTATCATCAGCTACCTCCACGTCAAATGCAAGAAACAGAAAGTAGACAGACTTATATGCATGAAGGAATCAGCCCTGGTGGAAGAGTGA
>JBAMHV010000015.1:8753758-8765772 GCA_037177535.1 Pseudomugil gertrudae
TATATATATATTGTGTGTGTGCATCTTGGTTCAGCCTTAGTTCTGCTATCTCTCTGGACAGAGACAATGCTAGCACTGAGCATAGGGAGAACAGAGAAAGTGTAATAATATTAGTCCACAGGTTAATGGAACCTTAATATTGTTTCTGAAACACTATTGATGCGTCCTTTGAATTTCATCTTGCTTGCTGGCGTTTAGATTCAGCACCACGGAGAGCTTCTCAAGCCCTGAAAACATACTCAATTAAAACATCATAGATTCCCTAAAAGTAATTCTCTCAGAGAAAAAACTCTTGTACTTTATTTAGAGTAACACCACATTCCAGACAATCTTGAATATGGTGAAGCAAAATCTGGAGCCAATCTCAGCTGACATTTAGGCGAGAGGATAGGTCGCCAGTCCATCACAGGACCCCAAAGCAAACTATTCAGCCTTATTTTAGAATAGATATAGCTTATTCTGCCCCACCAACGAAAGACCAAAATGGATCAAACGTCTTGGGTTTATATGGTCCTGCTCTTGCTGTCAATTGATATATTGGGATTCTTACAGAGACTGGGATAGTTAGGCATCATACAGAAACCTAATTTACTTTTTCATGCTTTGCATTTTCCAAAAATAACAATAAGATTCAGTAAATTCCATTAAATCCTATTCACTTCAGTTTAATTCAATAAACTATATTAGTCCCTGAGGAGTAATTATAAATCCTTAAAGATTCTAAACTAATTCTGTGTTTGCATCATGACTCTTCTGCAGACATTTATAAATGTCTCTATAAATGTTTATTGAACTGTGTTAAACCTTCTGTCCATGCTGGACTTTGTTCAATGCATGTGTGTGGCATCTGAGGACCATGTTGGTCTTATCCCTGCAGTGATAACATGCAGTGTTCCCTCTGTTTCACACACACACTTCCTGCCAATGAAAAAAGAGCTCATAACAACCTCCACCAGGAGAGGAAAAAATGTCTGTGTGCAGGACTCCTCCTGTTATTTATATTATTATGGCACCCACTGTGGCTGAGCACAGCCCAGAACCAACATCTTATGCTTTGTGTGTTTATGTGTGTGTTGTTGATTTCAGCTGATGCAGCAGGTATAGGTTTGTGTTTATTAGTAGAACAGATGGAAGGGGATTTTTTTATATATAAAAACAAAAACATCATGTTGCATTAGCACTTCATTCTTATCACAGCTCAGTCAAGCTCAACTCAGGCTGTTGGGATTTATTATATATATATTAGATTTTTTTTCTCAGATGTTGTTTCAGGAAGTTTTAAATGAAAGTGCATTGTGGATGTTGGAAGCAATACAATTCGGATTCTGATTTTATTGCTATTTTGCATTAACCTTATATACACATTATGATGCAAGTGAGGGGGAAAAATTTGAAAGTGTTTTTATGTCTCTAAAAAGACAACATAAACATATTCTGAATACTTTTTTGGCATCTTTGGTGTCCGTTGCCTGTAGGCAACAATGTACCATAATGGTACATAACAGCAAAACAATATTTACTTTTATTTTGAGCGTTGTTCATGTATTACACATTTGTAAACATATTTAATAACATCCAGAAGTCAAACAAATCAAACTTTGCTGGGCATTGAATAGAACTATAGAGAATAATTTATTATAATTGTATTTTACAGTACGTCTTTGTGTTGTTCGAGGACTACCTATCACAGCACTGTCACTTTGGCTGCTCTTATCATCCATGTCACTTTCATGTCCTTGATTAGTCTCCCTTTCCCCTGACAAGTATTCTTTAAGCTCATTCTTGCAGGAAAGTTACTGGTTTTAGCCTTGGCAGGGGGAAAGTTTCAACAGTGGCCTTTCAGAGTTTGCTTGTTCTCTCCGTTGGTGTGTGGGTTCTCATTGGGTCCTGACATCGAGATGACATGTGTGCTGGGTTGTTTGGTCACTTTAAATTGTCTTCAGGAGTGAGTCTGAGCATGTTTGGGCATGTTTCTGTGTTGGACCTGTGATGGACTGGAGACCTGTCCAGGTGTACCTGCATCTCACCTTTTAATTACTGGGATAGACTCTAGCTTTGTCATGACCCTAATCTGGATGAAGCATTATAGAAAATAATATTCTTATTAAAAATATAATCAACATTATGCTTTTTAACATTACATATACTTAAACATAACAAAATCTTGTGCTGCAATGGTGATACCATATTGATTCATACATGAAATGTTCCATTAAGACACATTGTAGCCTCAGGACAACAGCAGCACTTTGACAAGTTTCCACTATTAAATTAGTTAATAATTTGCGTAAAACTACGAAAACAGTAAAAGAATAAATGATTTTGACAGAATGAAGTATAAGATTTTCTGATCCTGCAGGCTGTTACTCAGGCTCAAGAGCTTCGGCCTCCCTAAAAATGATTGTGGTCACAACCTTCTATTTTTCAGCTCTGATGGCACTTTTTTTCTCCAAGTTTGTGTGACATAAAACAGACATTGCCCTCAACGTTGATGAAAGTTTCCTTTTTAATTGAAATATGTGCAAGATAAAGGTAACTTGACCCAACTTTGGCTGACTTGCCTTGCCATTAGATATAAGCAGCAAGTGGGCTGACAGAAGATCTGTAACAGCTTCACAGTTTAATGGGGCAGACCCAGAACCACTGGAATTACTGACCAGTACCTTATGATCTTATTCATAAGAGAACATCGTTTCTAAAAACTGTCTCCTGTTATGTTTATTGGTTTGTTGGTTTTTTTCCACCTTATTATCCAGTAATTTTATTCTACAAACCAGCAGAGTCCAAAGTGCCATTGATACCTATGCTAATAATATGCTAATAATATCTGTCTCTGTACAACTCATTAGTGTTGTTTACAAGTCAATTTTATACTTTTTAGATATTAAAACTTAATACACAGTAAATTACTGAAACCTGTATTGATAGATTTACATGTACGATTGAAGCATGTACAGTATCTAATATTTGTCACACAACAGGAAATTCCACACTGCTGCTTTTTCCAACATCTCAAGTATCAAATGATACAAATGTAGTCTTTGCCTGTCTTAAAAAACTTAGCAGTAACATTTAAGCATAATCTTTTCCTCTGTTTTAAAGTTTCCTGATGTGGGTTTGTAATTCCTGCTGGTTTACAGCAGTGTTTGTCACCAGGATTACACACTACTGTCACATATACACACTGTCACACACATAAACACATTCTCACATGACAGGCTGTGTGTGTCAGCAGTAATACTGAGGTGATGCAGAGAGGATTATCTTTACTTCTGTTAGCCTGCTTATTAAACTATGTGTGTATGTGTGTGTGGGCCATGCACTAGTTGTTATGGAGCAGATTAATAGCAATTCCATTCCTGAGTTCATACTCAAAGTTGTTCAAATATCTTTTGCTAATTGCATTCAATAAAGTAATTTTCCTTCATTTCTTGTTTCTTTCCCTTCAGTTTCTTTAGCTCCTCTCCTCCCCAGTGTTTGTGGCTTTTGTGGTAATGGTCTGACTCACCACTCACAAAGATTTATCTAGGGTATTTCAAGCTTCAGTTGTAAGGAAAGGCTCACTGTTTTGAGATTGGCTGGGTGTCGCTTCGTCACAGTAATGCTTAGCTGCAAGAGAGGTTTTCACCATGCAAAAAAGCAGATATGCACAAAAGCAGTACATCCCAAGGAGATGTTCATTGGGTTGCTTTATTTGATCTCTTCTCCTTCAGTTCTCTCATCTCTCCTGCAATCTGATCAGGTAATCAATACCAGTATGGATTACTCTACTGGACTGTTTTAATTATAGATGAGACCCAGCCAACATAGCTATTTTTAGAGACAAGACTTTAAAGTGCACTGGACATTTTCCCTTTATAAAGCAGACTCATTTGGGTTTTTCTGTGTTTTTGCACATTTCAAATGAAGAGTTTTGTGTCTGAAATGATACTTTTCATGAAAGATTATGAATACATTATAAAAGCACGCTCCTCTCACAGCTATGTTGTATGCATCTTATGTGGAAGTAATTCTCTCCTCCAAACTTGCTCCTTCTTTGATGTTGGTCACATTTTGGTCACTTTTCTTTGTGTGTTGGCACCTTTAATTTTTGTGGTGCAAAACTAAACTTGCAGCAGAGGCCCACATTGGTGCTGATAGCCACGGTACTTAGTTAAAGACGATAGTTCATTTTAGAATCTATGGGACCTTTACAACGTTAAAACTTTTAGAAAAACTACTGACAGAGTAAGTCAAATTTTACACTGGGGTCTACACAACCACTGTAATAGCATCATGTGTGACAACTTCTTCCACATTACCTTGGCTTGCACAGGCTCCTGCATGTCCTTCATGCAGACCAGAAATGAGCAGAAATATCATACAGCTCATTAATTATGACTTGTCAATTATTTTATATCCTCTATGGCAACACTAATGAAGCTCATAGGCACAGTGAATATCAATTAAAAAATGTTCTGTGTGAATCTCTTAAAATCTCCTAAAGTTATGTAAGAAAGAGTTGTCTAAACAGGAAAGAGGACAAAGAATTATCTGAAAGGAAAATATTGGTGCAATGCTTTCTGTCCTAAAGGTGTGAGTTGCCCATCTCTGCCCAGTGGTTTTCTGTTGAATAGCTGCACACTATGCAGAAAAGACCAGCTGCTCAGTTGGGGAACAATGCTCCTCTAGAGAGAGAAGGAAAGAGAAGAGGAGGAGGTAAATAAGGAAAGCAGGGAATAAGAACTCTGAAACCATTTGTCTCTGTCATGACCCCCCCCCCCCTCCCTTTTTCCCAGTCTCCTTCTCCTCACTTTTCCCTTTTCCATCACTCTTTTCCCCTTCCTTGTATCTTGTTTTTCCCCCTCTTTTTGTGTTTGTTTTCTTCTTATTAATCTAATAAAGCTTCTCTGAGGTTGTGCATGCTGACAGTTAAATGCTGATCATGTGAAACTTCATATTTAGTGATGATGCATTCTCACAAGAAGCTTAATTTCTGTTGAAAGCTGAAGGGAACAGGTCCCACCTGAGAATTTAAACACAGACGAACATAAATCATTAACCCCAGCATGAGTTTAAGTCTTTATGAAGATGAATACTAATGTCTATAACATGCAGATTCTGTATAAAATGATCAGATCACTATTAAGGGACCTTGAATAAAGCTGTTAATTTATCTTCCCAGAAATCAATTTTAAAAATGCTTGGTCAAGCTCTGCTGTGTTTGTGTGTGTGTGTGTGTGTGTGTGTTTGTGGTGTGTCAATTCCCCAGGCCAAAGTAGGGCAGGAGAGCCTGGCATAGACTCAGCTTCCTGCGTGAGTGACCTGAGGGAATGCTGTGTGTCTGTAAGTATGTGTGTGTCTCCGCCCTACAGCAAGCTGCTGTCAAAGAGGGGGAGGAGCAAAATGAACACACCAGCAAACGAGAGATAGAGAAGAGTGTAGTAGAGAGAGGGAGTTAGCATCTGTTGTTTCTCTGGCAGCTGAACAGGACTGGACTGATTTTACACACATTTTTGTTTTGTTTTGTCTTTTTTCCTTCTTCCCTGTGCCTTAAATTCATTTCATACCCACACACTTGTATTACTTCACACACATGACTCTACTTTGAATTTCTCATATACTGAATTCAACGTGAAGCTGGCATTAGATCTTCTTCTTCTTCTTCAACATTTTTCCTCTTCCACACCTTCGGACTCTGAAATTCAGATCTCACTTTTACTCACCAAGATACTGATCTAAAAGCCACTGTGCTGGGACCACATTGTGGACGCTGAGGCTGCCCTTCTGCCAGCCGTGTGAGTACAGCTGAGAGGGGGTTGAACTGATTTACATGCCAATATCTTGCTTGAGAAACATTGTGCAACTTTGGGTGCACAAGTGATGGTAAAGATAATGGGAAATGCATTAAATTAGCTTTTAATCAACTTTGACTTTTTCTTTTACAAGACGTCTGAGGCCAAAAAAAAACAGCATCCTTAAGCAAATTTATAACACTGAGCTGTCAGTTTTAATTTTGATCCTGAAAGATAATAATGATTGCTGCATCCTTTCAGAACATGTTTTGTCAGGACTAATCAGCATTAATATCTCAGCTGCAACACACTGTCCTGTAGATCAAAATGAGGCACAGTGATTCTAGCTCCACAGTTTCTCTGTTTCCATTATTTGAACTGTCATTTTTCTATGTTGGTGTATCAATGCTTAATCACATTTTGTCATTTGTATGTATCCTCTTGCCACCTTTCTATTCCAACCAGTCATTTCCTGTTCCCCCTCTCCATTTTCCTCTCTTTCTTTTTGTAACACAATGCAGTACTGAGGTGATGTGTGCTGACAGATGGTTAGATGCTGATAATGTGAAAAAAGGTCATTTTGATATTTGACATAAAAGTTTACGCTGAGAAGAAGAGCACATTTTATTCACCAAATTATAAATATTCACTCAAAAAGAAATATCAGTGGTGCAAATACAAGAAAACAGTAAACATGTTTCAGTGCAAGGTCATTTTGATTTTCCTCTTTCCTTTTATTGATGTATTTGAGGTAGTTACTCTTCTTTTTTATAACATCTCTGTTGTTAAACCATCTAACTGTGGAGTTACAGTACAGTTTGTTATATCGTGACAATTTCACTAACTTCAGAGGTGAACATCTTTAACTGTCTTCAGTATACTTTGGCTGTTAGCAGCATTGTGTCAAATTAAGGAATACTTTGCAGGAAATCAGCTGAGCTCTGACTGTTTGGGGTTCATTAGACATGGAAGAAAGGGTGAAGAGAAATAGGGTGTAAAACAAGAAAACTCAAGAGATACTGCAGGTGTATGTCTGCATGACTGTGCGTATCTCGAGTGTGATTGAATTAGTCAGGGTTAATTCGATTCGGTAGACCAAAGTAATGGTCTAGGCACACACACAAACATGAAGAGACATCATCAGAGGGGCTTTTTTGAGCTTTTGAATAATTATGTTGCCATCCTTGTGTTTGTTCAGAGGTTTCTGGGAAGTTGATGTGGTGAACAGTGTGGAAGACAGCTATATTCATTTTCTGCTTGGCTGTTCTGGATAAAAATATTGCATCTACTGTCATGCAGAAACAACAACCTGCTGTTGAAATGTAGAAACTGATGTCACTGATCTTTATAAAAAAAAATATTGGCACATAAGCAGAAAACATTTTAAATGAGTATTTTTCACATAAAGCCTTTCCTTAATTTATTTATATTTATAATTAAAGAAATACAATGGCATTTTTAAAGCCACTATACAAAATAAAAGGGGGTGTGGGGTCTGAAAATGGAGGTTTTCTGTAAGTAGAAGGGAAGATGTGAATCCCAGGGCAATTGTTTGAGTGTGTGAGTAAATCGTTGCACTTTTCATTGTTTGGCTATCTAGGAACTCTTGCCATTTTGCAAGGTATGATATTTGTTAGTGATGATAAAACTCAAACTACTGTTTGTTAATTCATATTTGCATTCAGAGATTTGCACAATTGTAACTGCATTATTTTAAGATATGCAAGGGTGAAATGTAAACAAGTCATGGGAGAAACAACGTTTGCGTTGTGTTCACTCAGTAGATTTGTAGCATTTCACCCAAAGAACTAATAACAGCTTAGTGACTATTTAAAAACATTGCACTAGTGAATGCTGCATCACACAACTAACGTCACTATGAAGTAATTGTGAATGTTTAATGCTGCTTCTCAGAATGACACATTTTTCACTTTCTGCAGAACATGAAAGCAGAGAGGTTCGTTCTCACATGCAGCAGCTGCACTCTATGACAGCACTCATATAAAGTGCACAGGTTTATACACTGCATTAGAATATCACGTAATTCATTCTTACAAATTTTAGTCACTACAATACAATACATCTACTTACATGGCAGATTAATGAGTTGTTGGCATGTTTTCTGAGGAGTGATAGGAGGAAGAAGGAGAGGAAAGGAAGGAAGGGTTCACACCAAAGAACAACCATTCCCTTGTTCCTGAATGCCTGCATCTCAGATTTGCCCAGATAGTCAAATGGGTCTTATGTTAGGCTCACAGAAAGCTGGCCTCCCCAACTAGGAAACAATTAGTTAATCAGAGTGAAGCAGGGCTGAGGACATTCTTAATCTGCACAATCTTATATTAACATTTAAGAAAAATATTTTTAAATGTTGCAAAACCAGTGGAAACTAATGGGGCTCTGTTTCCTTGAAGACCACAGACAGGCTTTGTCATTATAATCCTGTTTAAATCAGTGTTTATAAATGTTTTAACATCTTGCATTCATGGTGAGTCTCATGTTGTCAAAAGCAAAGAGTGATTTTCTGTGCATGATTTATAGACTGTATATAAAAGATGGATGAAACCATCTTGACATCACCAACAAATTTGGGAACTACATTTTGAAACGGCCCTGTGATGGACTGGCGACCTGTCCAGGGTGTATCCCGCCTCTCGCCCGATGTGACTCCACAGATCAGAGATTGAATCAGAAGTTCATAATCAGTTTCAGTATGTGGAGAATCTGCTCAACAAATCCTCAAAAAAACAACACAGCATGCATTTAGACTTTATGTTTTTAGTTACAAACAGTAATCCCTGCAAAAAACCAATGACAATAACATTTTTGCCATTTTGAACAAACATTTAAATGCTTGTATTTATTGCTCTGAAGTCATTTACATGAAACATGTTTTGCTCTTATCTTTCATCTTCTGAGTGACTGTGATATAAAAAATCACTACTTCTACTTAAGGACAGTACACTGTAGGTAGATTGTAAAACAGTTGAAAGCAGAAGCTTCATAGATTGTTATTTAGTGTGTGGAATACATTTAAGAGGAATATGTAAACGAAGAACTGTTTGACACGATTCTAACAAGGTTTCTTTTTTGTGTCTGTGTTTTGTGTGTCTGTAGAGTACAGTCGTTTTGAAGCAAAGATCCATGACCTGAGAGAACAAATGATGACCAGTAGCGTCAGCTCAAGCTCCATGTCTCTACGTTCCACACAGAAACGCACCCTTTATGTCAGGTACACACAGCCTCACAACTGACAGACAAGATGGATTGTTCAGTGTCCTTCAGAGTGACAACTATCAGAAAGTCTTATTTCAGTTGTCCAGTATATGTATAATGACTGTAGCTAAAACTGAAGTTGTCACACAATGCAGTTGTGTTAAGATTGCTCTAGCCTTTTACTTCTTTGTGTCCTCTGTCCTTGTATTACTCTTGTCCTTGCATGTCCTGGTTGCTCAGTCTTCTCTGAATCATCAAAAATATGCCTTTGGTCATGTTTGGAGCCTAGAAGCTGCTTCAGAATTAAATTGTTTTTATGGCACCATTGGTACACGGTATCACATCAGAGCTTGTGGAAGATCAATCACTTAAAATCAATTCAAATGATACTGTATTTATAAAGCACTTTTCAAACAAAATCTGCACAAAGTGTTTTGCATAATAAGATAAGCTTTTATTAAATAATTGTCAAAAAGGAAGCAAACTGAAGGAAGGCAGGGTGTTGGTGAATATATTAAAGGTAATAATCTGATTAACAGATCGAGTCTGCTTTACATTTGACAGCTACCAACTAAATATCTTTTCAAAAGACAAATATCTTGAATGTTATGAAAACAGTTTAGCACTCTCTGAGCATGTCAGTGTGAAAAATTATACTGGAAAAAGTTTATATCATAACATACCCTCTCATCTAAGAATACAAAAAACTCATATCTATAGTCAGAAGAATGTGTATTCACCATTTTCTTCTTGAAAGAAATCTCAGTAAGAGAAATTGCTAAAGCACATATTTTTAAAGGTTTTTCGGCTGCATGGGGCTCAGTTGGTTAGCACTGGGGCCTCACAGCAAGAAGGTTGTTGGTATGAGCCTCAGCAGGGGGAGTCCAAACAGTGGCCTTTATGTATGGAGTTTGTATGTTCTCCCCATGTTTGCACAGGTACTCCAGCTTCCTCCCACTATCCAAAGACATGCATGCTAGATTAATTGGGCATTCTAAATTCACCATAGGAATTAATATGAGCGTAAATGGTTGTTTGTTTCTCTGTGTTGGCTCTGCGATGGATTGTCAACCTGTCCAGGGTGTACTCTGCTTCTCGCACAAATGTTTGCTGGAATAGATTCCAGCTACATGTAACCCTTTATTGGATTAAGCGGTTTAAGAAAATGACTAACATTTTTTTAATTTAACATTCATTTTCTTCTTAGTAAGTCACTGAACTATAAAGGATATGCTCAGATTTTATGGCCTAGACAGAATCGATGATAAAATAAGTAAACGAAGAGATCTTCAAAACCTGAAAACATTCAGAGTAAGAGGCATTTTTAGCATGATTTGCGTTTTAAGGATGCTAATTAATTCTATAGTTGATTAATTTTCTATTTCATTTCATTGTGTAATTAAATCAAAATGAAATGAAATGAAAATGAGATTATTTTCTCTTGTGAAACACCAGAGGACACAGTTCATTAGCTTAGAATGATCCCCACCAAAACAAATTATTCACTTTGTTAACTACAAGCTAATGGGTAATTATGGCGAATGATGACATCCGTGTTTACAAACACGCTTGGTAAATTTATGGACAGTAATGGGCTATAATTGTTGTTAGCATTTGTAAGTCATTGAGTTTTATACTGAGCTTTGTAAGAAGAAGAAAAAGATATAGGATGACTGAGCTATGTGTATTAAAAGAAATATAGAATATGTTTAGGATTAATGCAGTTTTCTGGAATGTTTATCAGTAAAGGACCCTGAGAGTCAAAATTATTATTTTTTTAAGTCTGTAGAGAGAAATATTTTTTAAATTTAAAAAATTCACAAACTGAATCTTAATGACAGGTCCTGTCAAAGTTAAGCCAGGATCAAATCAAATAATTTAGTAATCAATACACCTCATAAATCACTGTCTGAGAAATACTTCCTGTATCTTGTTACTGCCCAGAAATAACCAATCAGAGTGCTAATAGTGAAAAAGAAAGCCTCACACTGGCAGACAGTTGGTTGAGGTGAGCTTGTTGGTGCGTGCCTGTACCTGCTGCTGTGGGCTGCTGTGTGTCCATGCATGTATATCTGTGAGTGTGGGCTTTTCAGGTGCATTATGTGTGAAAAATGGGTTAACCTTTCTTCTTTCCTCAGTAGAAATGTCACTGACACAAAGTGACATACTGTCTCTAGGACTGTTCTTTGTGTGAAAGGTGTGTATATATCCTTCTCCTCTCGCTTCTCTCCTAGCTCATTTTAAATTCACACCACTATGGTCTATTTTAAACACACTGCATGGCTCAATAGCTTGCCATCGTAATTGTATATTCCACTGCGGAAAGATTCACCAGAAGAGGCGGGGATTGTTGCACAATATATGATAATCAGCTGAACTGCAGTTATCCCTGAAAACTTACATCGTGTTTGAAAACACGTTAGAATTTATTTGTTTTTAGATAAGAGAAAAAAAAGGTCCCATAACAGGTGATGCTTCTTCATACCCTTCTGCTATCTGTGTACTTTATTAGAATAAAAAATTTGATCGAGCTTTGATTATACACTGCATCACAAGCTTCTGAAAAGTGATACTTGTCATTGCTGTATTGATTCTTAGTACAGATATTGATTTAAAAGCTTTTAAAAATATTCAAGACAGGCGTCTCTTAAAATAAAATTGTAATTTTAGATAATCTGAGGGCATAAATTTAAGTTAAGATGGTGTTAATAATATTTCTCTGTTTCCTCTAAATGACGACACTGTATATTATACAGGTATAATGTTTGTGAGGGATTCAATTAGTTTTTAAATATATTAAAATAAGTTTGATTTTCTTAAAAAGATTTCTTAATTTTTCTTGAAAATGTCATGTTTCTGACATAGTATTAATTAAGTTTTCATTTTAAGTGTTGGTAGTCAAAAATATTTAGATAATCATAGAGATAAAAGCTTTACAACACTTAGAGCCAGATTTACTAAAGGTTTGCGTGTAGTAAAACGCGTGCAAACTCGTTGCGCACGCTAAAAAAAGTACAAACTGAT
>JBAMHV010000015.1:8787399-8800950 GCA_037177535.1 Pseudomugil gertrudae
CAAAAATGAAAGCAGTTGCTACGTTTAAGAGAAAGAATGTAAAAGATAATTCTTGATTTTGTATTTCTTCCTTTTTTATTGAAAGTGAAAGTGTGTGTGTGTGTGTGTGTAACTGTATAAAGTGTGTAAAATTATATATTATCTCTGTGAAAGTTTTTTGTCACAATAAGAAAGGGAAAAAATACACTGTGATGATCAGGGAATGTTGCTTAAATTGTTTGAATGAAAGATGAACATTTTTATAAACATTTTCTTAATCACATATAACCTTCAGAGAACCTTCCAGATATTGACACTCCCCTTCCTCCTATACCTAGTTCACCACAGCTGCTGCTGCTGCTGGAGGAAAACACTCTTTTTCTAATATAGTGCTTACCCAAGTCTTCCATTAATTCCTTCATCATATAAGACCTACAGAATAAAAAACGGCATTCAACTACTTTGGTATTTTATTTGACTTATCAACTCACCAAACAATGTCTATCTCCCTCCCAAGACAAGAAGCAGCAGAGGCATAGGGAATCAGGCAGAGCCAGGCAGGTTATGTTGCATAATCCTCCCTGCCTGTAAGCTTGTGAGAAATTATAACTTTATTCTAAATCTCGAGGTTGCTAGACCAAGAAAAAGTTTGTTTTGGTTCAGGGAATTCATTCTCAGTGAATTATTATAAGAGTACTAATAAAAAGTTGAAATGAAATTATTGAAAATGTAAATAGAAAAAATTTATTTAAATGACATTTCCTTGGTTTATAATGGAAAATAGTTATTTTTTTTATACTTCTTGCATAATTTATTGCATTGATGAATATACATCATGTGGATGTGGAGTGACAGGCTGTACTTTGACCCTCTAGATTATGTTTCCATTTACTGATGATAAGAGTGCAGAACAAGTTATGATAACGGTGTTCTTTGAGTACATGCAGAAATCAGTCCTTAACCCTGCTGTTGCCTTCCCAGATGCTGCCTCCTATTATGCAGTAGCAGTTGTGAAAAAAACATCCTCTAGTATCAATATCCACAACCTGGCAGGAAAGAAGAGCTGCCACACTGGGAAAGGTCGAACTGCCGGCTGGAATATGCCATTAGGATATCTCATAGACCAGGGCTACATGTCTGTGATGGGCTGCAACATTGCACAGGGTAGGAAAGACTTAAGATTTCAATTTGTGCTTTATAAAAGTGAAACAATACAGATGATTCTGACTACTGTGGCAGATAACCAGGGAATATTAACAATCTCTTGAAAATAAAAATAGTTCAAATATGGCTTAAATGAAGTGAAATAACAGCAAAGAGCATTAAAACACCATTAGAACAAGTGATAGCTTTTTCATGCATCTGTGAATATTTTCTACCCATTTTTCCATCACAATAAAGAAATGCTGAAAATTCTGGCTACATCTGATTCGACTAAAAAAGTTTCTTCGAGTATATCTCTGGGACATTCACAAGGATTTATTACGAGTTCATGTCAATGCTGACAGATTCTCTAGTGGGTATGCTTCCACTTGCTATATCAAAGTTATGACATGTCACTTCAGGAGATGCACATTTCTGTACAATAAATTATGAGTGTACTCTGAAAATGTTTGTGTGTGTGTGTGTGTGTGGGTGTGTGTGCGTGCGTGTGTGTGTGTGTGTGTGACCAGGTGTAGCAAATTTCTTCAATGCAAGTTGTATCCCTGGAGCTAACCATCCTGGTGATCCTGCATCTTTGTGTGAACTGTGCAAAGGAGACAATAATGGACAACACAAGTGTGAGATGAGCAAAAATGAAACGTACTTCAGCTATGAAGGTGCTTTCAGGTAAGGCTCGTTCATCCACCAAATAATGCTTACACTTTTACTCAGATTAATTACATTTTAAGTGTATATTTTTGCATTTGCTATATTGTTTAACATAATAATGATTTAGCACAAATACAAATATTTGGCTGCTTCAGTGAGGGAATATTTCATGTGTTTCTCATTTTATTCTAAACCAATCAAAATTGTATTTATATAGCACTTTTTTTTTACAAAAAAGCAGCTTAAATTGCTTTACAGATTAAAAACTAAATATCAACAATGAAACAAGCTTAAAAACAAGCCTTCACATCGAAAACTAAACTCAAGTATAACAACATTCATCCAATAATTTTCTCACACATTCACACAGATAAATCACATAAATCACTCCCATCCACCAACCCAGTCCTTTGTCCCAAACCCCACAGACAGACCCTATAGTCTCCTAACTTTGGCTTGACACAACTAGGAAGCAATATCTTAGGGATCCATCTTCACCGGGATTCCAATTATATCTACAACCTACAGACCAAGCAAGCCTAGGCCCCAGTGTGGAGGATCCCAAAAAGGATAAAGCCAGTAGATGCTCAGGCTAACAACACCATAAACCTCGTACTGATTTCTTTAGGAAAAATTATTTTGACTGATGTTAACCTATGTTAGTAAAAGCATTGCATCAGGGTTTCCCATTCTTGTCCTCAAGAGCTGTAATACAGCAAATTTTATATGACTGACCTAATGATTCTCCTCAACAGCTTTTTCTCCAGTTCTGCCCCAGTATGTTGACCTATTCATTTGATTCAGGGGGTGGTTCAGGAGGGAACACCGAAGACCTGCAGAACAGCTGCCCTTAAAGGCCTATTTTGCCCACACCTACATTAAATTATTTTAGGAAGTGTATCATGGTTGTATCAAGCGGTGTATCATGGTTATGACGTATGTAAGATAATTAAGTGTACAATTTACTCAAGAAAGTACAGAAAACTGCAAACCTGAAAAAAACCATAAGAAGAGATCTTTTGGTAATCTCCTCCATGTTATTTCTCTTCATTGTTTCTTGTCCGCCACTAGCACCACACTCACTCGCACAACCAGAGCAACACTAATAGACTACATAAGGCTGACAGGCAGTGGGATGGAGGCTGATCGAGAAGGTCGTCAGGATTTTATGGGGCTGCATTGCACTTGCGTTCCTATAGGACTCCATGCCCCATAAAGAAAGTCTATATCAGAGACTGACACAGCTTATCTATTGCAGAAGAGTTACTGAAACCACATTTGTTGGTGGGAAATGTTGCAATGGCTGCAAGTTTAAAACTTTCAACAGCTGTTTTTGATTGTTTTTTCCTGAAGGTGCTTGGCTGAAGATGCAGGACAAGTGGCCTTTATCAAACATACAACTGTAGAAGAGAACACAGATGGTAATGTCTTTAAAAGTTATTATGACAGCTAATAACTTGTTTGGCATTAGTTTATTAGGTTACCCCTTAACATTTTAAGTTTACCTGTTTCATTTTCCCTAGGTCGTGGTCCGGCGTGGGCACAATCATTGAAGTCGTCAGACTACGAGTTGCTGTGCCGTGACGGCACCAGAGCTTCTGTCACTGAATGGAAAAGGTGCCATCTGGTTCGCATCCCATTTCGTGGAATTGTGGTTGGCAGCGATTTCTCTCCTTCTGTGGTGCTTAACATGTTGAACGATGGTCTGGTAAGTCAATACAAGTCCCTGAGTGGTAGCACTCAGTCTGGAGTACAGTGTTAACATAAGTGGCACCACACTGAGTCATGTGGTTAGATTTCTGCACATTAGGAATATCAGGAACACATTTTAAAATGATCTAAACATGTCATGAACAGTGCACAAATATAGTTAGGTTACCACTATATTGTTATCATTAAAATAAAAAAGGCATATTATTCTGCAGTAGGTTGAAGTGAAGGGTTATTGATCAGCATAATTGTTTTCTTTTTTTTACAAGTGCAAGATTCTAATTTTCTGTTCCTATAAACAATATTTACCCTTCATATTGTTTTTGAATGTTTGACTGACAAACAAAAACTAGGGGTTGGATGACTGCAGGGTAATCAGAGACTTTATTCAATGTTTTATCCCTATAAAGCCCAACGTATCATTATCACTTTATGGTAGAAACCTTATTCAAAATCCTGTTGTGCACCATATGATACTGATCTCCTGCCCCCTAATGAACACCAAAAAACAAAAGAGTACACAATAGTTTTGACCTATCACATAATAACAAATAGCAAACATAGCAAAATGTTTAAGTGTTCATTTTTTTTTAAAGATTCTGTTAAAGGGTCTAATAAAAACTACAGATATTAAAAATTGGCCTTCTCTGTTCAGCTGTTCTTAGCTTGGGTTTAAAGGGTTTAAAAACTAAAGCAAAACATTAATACATTTAGCAAAATAACAGAATCTCACTGGGAAATTATATCTATAAGCTATTTTTCAAGAGTAACCTCTGCTTGCAGGCTAAATCAAATTTCAACATGTTCTCTTCTGCGGAATATGGAGGAGGAACTGTTCTATTCTCTGAGTCTACTGTGATGTTTGTGGGGGTTGAGTCAGAGGACCCAAAGAAGTGGATGGGTGACATCTATCATGATGTTATGAAGGCCATGGACTGTAAACCTGAAGGTGAGGCATGCCTGTAAAACTGCTGTAACAGCTTACTCAGCAGTGAAATCCAATATTAGAAGGATTTTTTGGTAAATATTATTGTGAGCAAAGCAAGTGTGATCTTTATTTTTAAAAGTGATTTTGTGTCCTACAAAAACAGCTCAATGGCTGATAAATCAAAGCAGAGTGTGTGAAATGTCACTAACTTTCTGGGTACCTGACTCTATCTTGACAACAGATATCCCAACACACCTGCGCTGGTGTGTATTGTCCAGCGGTGAGCAGCAGAAATGTGCTGATATGGGCGTGGTCTTCCAAACAAAAGGTCTGACTCCAGCTATCCAATGTGTGCACGGGGACTCGATGACTGACTGCATGGAGAGAATTAAGGTAGCAGATGTTGAACTGTTTGTTTGTTCATGTTGTAAAAATAGAATTAAGGAAAAAATACCAAATAATAAACTAAACTTTTTCTTATTTTCTTTTATTTTTCTTTTTTAAAATTTCAAATCTGTCATCTTAATCCAATTTTCCTGTTTGTATATCTGTAGAACAAAGAGGCTGATGCCATCACCCTCGATGGAGGTTACATCTACACAGCGGGAAAAGACTATGGCTTAGTCCCAGCTGTTGCTGAGAGTTATACAGGTATCATTCACTCACTTAAACATGATCACGTACTGAAAAGACTAACACCTCATATTTGTATAAATTATTATCACATTTTTATCTAGATGATCGTGATGGCTCCGTGTACTATGCAGTAGCGGTGGTGAAAGCGAGTAGTACTGACATCCGTAACCTTGATAGCTTGCGTGACAAACGCTCCTGTCATACTGGATATGGTCGCACGGCTGGCTGGAACATTCCTGTGTCAACACTGATGGAAAGACAGTTGATCCGCCCTCAGCACTGTCAGATACCACAAGGTTAGTGCACAATGTTTTCAATTTTTGGTGTTTGTAGGATGAATTATTGAATTTAAAGAATCCAAAAAGTTGAAGTACATCTTTGAAATACATACTTCTTGGTGAGTTTGTGATGTGTGTGATAATGTGTATAATACCAACAGAGGTCACAGTGAAAAACGTTCTTTACAAACTCTTACTTTTTGTTAACTACTGGTTTCTCAGTTTTCATTTTGCAGTTACCAGAAAGAAACACAGCTTTAATGCATTGTTACCGTATCCAAAACTTCCAAAGATGTTTCTATCAACTTTCATGGATTTGGATGTACAATTATCTATAATTACAACAGCTTCCATTTAAAATGTTTTAGCTTTTCAAACCTTGAGGAAAAGTTTATTTTAGACTGCATTTCCCGTGAAACCAGTATGACTATAACCTCTGCATGATGTTTTAATTCCTTATAATTCTAAGTCCTCAATTAAGTGACCTGATCTTAAATCTGCAAAGAGTTATTTGTCTGGTTTTATTCTTTCGATCTAGAATCCAATAAAAATTTTTGTCTGATTTAAAACTTGCCAGCCAGTCAGCGTGAGTGAGTTGTGGTTTGGAGGTTGACAGGCAGGGACCAGGGATCAGGAAAGAGCAGAAAACAAATTCTGAAAGTCCAAACAACAATTTGGCAAATGGGTGATCATAGTCCTTTATGTAGACTGGCTATGCCAAATAGCAGCAGATGAGCAGCATCCTCCATTATCCACAGATTAATTCAATTGCCAATCAGTAGCTACACCACCACCATGGCCAGCAGGATTTTTTTCACACATGAAAAAAAAAAAATAGAAATAACCACAATCCCAACAGATAGATATAGAACAGCTATTAATCATTTCATTTGATCTAAAAGCCTTTTCCTCCCACATTCTGACTTCGTATTTACTCTCTACCATGATACTTAAGCGGTGGGACAATTCTTCAAGGAGAGCTGTGTACCTGGTGCCAATCAACCCGCTTTCCCCAGAAGCTTGTGTGATCTGTGTGTGGGAGACAGTTCAGGACACAACAAATGTGAGAAGGGAAAAGACCTGTATGATGGATACGATGGAGCTTTCAGGTAGTAAGAACGTCCCCTATCCCTGGACTTTATGACAAAGACATATTTCAGGGCATGGAGGTACAGATGTATTTTACATATAATTATGAGGATGAAAGTTATTTCTTTCATAGCTTCTTCCTGTATGTGTCTGTTTTAACCATACCTTTTTAAAAAATCTCTGAAATGGAAAAAACTTATTTAGGTTGTGTGGGTGATTCAGATCACTGTCAGGTTTTTTCTTTTTAAACTAATCTTTATTATGGGAGATAAGAATAATTTAGCATTCAAGCTTCTAATTTAAAACTAATGGCAGCAATCACTTGCTAAATAAAATGACTTGGCTTCTAAAACTAACAAAGGATGTAGATGAAATTAAAGTTTTATGATTGTAATATTTAATCCTACTAGATATTAGCACTGAACATATGATAATATTGATCTGTAGTTGGATATATCCTACTAAAACAGACCTTGTATATGTCTTTTTGGTTTAGCTCTTATGTTGTTTTTACATAATTGTTCATTATTTATACAGATGACTCATCTAAGAAAGATTTATGCCATGCAAAAATGATTATGATTATTATTTAGCTTTGAATTCCTAACAAAATGTTTTAAAAATAACCTGATTGTTTTCGGTCTGGAAGTTATTTGAATGGTGTGTGCATGTGTTCATTTGTTCATATAGATGTCTGGCTACTGGTAAAGGAGACGTGGCTTTCGTCAAACATTCCACTGTTTTTCAAAACACTGATGGTAAGCAAGTTTCTCCAATATTTAGCTTTGAAATTCTTGGAAATTTTAGTAACAGGTGCCTTGACTTTGCTTTTTCAGACCAGTCATCTGAATCATGGACCACAGGTCTCCAGTCTAAAGACTTTAAGCTACTCTGTTCTCAGGGGACTAAAGGTGAGGTCACACAGTACAAGGACTGCAACCTGGCCAGGGTCCCTGCTCATGCTGTAATGGTACGACCAGACACCAATATCCATGCAGTCTATGGGCTTCTGAGCAATGCACAGGTAAGTCTTCGCATCTACAGTCATGGAAATAATTATTACATGACCCTTGTGACCCTTGTGTGTATCAGGCATTAAAAATTAACATAAAATTTTGATAAACAAGGGTAGTTGAGTTTTTTTCATAGTTGTGAGTACTGTGCTGCAATAGGAGACACCTGAAAGTTGCGTGAGTGAAATGTCCTATACATATTTTATGATTAAGCTAAAAGTTTTGAGACTAATATGCTGAAAGGAAGCTCATCTAATAATTATTTGACTTTCAAAAAGCATCTTGCTTTATGAGCTGTGCACATTTTTTACATTTTATTAGCCAACTTTATGACCCAATACAGGAGGGCTTTTTTAATTTTGTTTTTCCTTTTGATCTATAGCTTAAATATGTATTTTGTCTAAGAAATACATTATTATTTTAATAATAATTATTGTAATAAGTACAACTAAATCCTCATAAGATATTCTCTTGGAGTAATGTAGAAAGCAAATGGACATTAGGCTAGGAAGTGACAGCTCTCTTTTTTTTAGGACCTGTTTGCATTCTATAATGGATTATATTTGTTTTATACTGTTTCTTTACTCCTCCTGCCAAAATATATACACATATGGGAAAAAAAAACATTTTTGATTAAACATTGGTATATGTTTGTTTTCTTTGTGTCCAAACCCTCAGTTTGCCCCTTTTCTCTTTTCTCTATAGACACATTTTGGGAGTGATGCTGGTCCTGGTTTCAAGATGTTTGACTCTCAGGGCTACAACGGCACAGATCTCATCTTCAAAGACTCGACCATTCAGATTATTGGTGTTGGTGACAGAAAAACCTACCAAAAGTGGTTGGGTCATGGATACATGGACGCACTGGTTGACATGGAGTGCAACTCAACGAGCACAGGTAAAATTCAACAATCTGTTTTTTTAATTGGCTTTAAGTAATTTTTTTTACATTTTGGGGAATATTTTTCTAATATCTTTGACGATATGAAGCTACAAGGGGAACATTATCAGTTGTCTAATTTGTGAACTTTTGAAATTATAATTGTACTTTTCAAGTAAAATATTTTGGAAAAGCTGAAATGAGACAGAAAAAATTAGTTCATGTGTTTGATACATTTATTGTTCTTGATGAGCAGAAAATGATGAGAAGGTTGGCAAGGATGGAGAATTAGGGTCCGTAAATGAAAACAGTATAAAGGGAACATTTTACTTAATAAACTGATATGTATCTTTTTTAAACACAGTCTTTCCAATAATCTTTTCTGTTTTTTCTTGACTGTATTTGCAGCTGTGTCATCTGTGTGGCTGCTACTGATGGCCCTGCTCAGCCTCATGCTGACTTATGTCTGGATGTAATGATTCTACAAACCTGGTCTCTTCAACTGCAGCACTTATTTTTTTGTAATTCCCTTTTTTATCCTGCACCCCCTCCTTCTTGCTTTCTGTCTTAGACAATACATGTTTGGTTCTTCTTTCTCTCATTCTGTCATCGCTTTTCACACATTAATGTTTAGAGTTTAACCATCCTGATTGCTGTCTAGTTGAATCACACACCGTAGCTTCAGCCTAGCGCAGCTTAATCCTGAACCAACTCCCCTTTGTCACCTTCCATTATTTCTACCTGACTGTCTGCTGGACTGTGTGCGAGGATGCATTATGTAGGAGCTGTCTTTGGATTTATTTGGAGCTACTCAAAGTTTACTTGCGAACATATGAGTTGGATTAAAATTGTCCAGCCAGTGAGAATAAGAGGAAAGGTGCTGCTGCTATTTTCTTAATGAAGGTGTGCTGCCATATCAGTGAATATGCTGCTACCTGTTACATTACTTTAGTGCAACACCATCCCTTAAAAAATTATTTCACAAAGAGAAAACATTCTGGAAAAATCTAACGTTACACCAGAGACCTTATAAACTGTACTAATCTAACCTTTTGTAAATTAATCCAAATAATATTTCTCGCCCTGTGCTTCTACAATGAGAACATGTAGTCATTGCTTTCACAAAGAGCTGCGTGGGACCTGTGTAAGACATTAGCTTTTAATCTATAGATTGTCTTCTTATGTGATCTCCTCACCAACTAAAAAAATAAAATACAAATGTTTTAAGTTTGCAGCTTCACATTAACATGTATTTTTATTTTCTTATATCAAAATCAATCTTTTGAGTTAACCCTACTTCATCAGCAGATAATCGATGTGTGATTTAGTTTCATTTTCAGACATTTTTCATATCATTTGACCAGAATTTGAGTAGGTAAAAGTGGCCAAAGCCAGGAGAGACCAGATTTAGCAACAACTTTAAGGAAATATTCTATGATTTCTTTTGACTGTATGAATTTTTGTTTTACGTGAATATTTGAATCAAAGTCGAACTAGTTTTAGGTAATAAAAGCCAAAAATCTATTTAATTTACACTCTTTATCTAAGCAAGAACGTTTCCTGTGTTTTTGACTAAATGTTCTCAGTAAATGGGTAAATGCATTCAGAAAAGAATAATTGTGCTGATTGGGAAAATGAGATCTAATCTTTATTTTTCACCAATCATAACGGGTCACTCCTAAAAGACCTCATCTTATCTCAGACCAATTTGGTTTAAATCATGAGTAGCTTCAACTGTTTGATGCTCTTTATTTAATGGGTTAAAATGTTGATTAGATGTGTATTTTCCTGTGTTAAGAGATGTATTTTTATATGAAGTTCAGGTGCCATATCAGTGTATATGTACTGACTCATGCTGTCAGACTAATAACTTCTCTTCCTCCTGATAGAGATTTATTTCTGTGTGAAATGATGTAACATGTGACTAATATTTAGTTGCCAGACCAGTGTGTCTGCATAAGTATTACTGCATAAAGCGGCTTCTTGTCTTACCTTTCTAAAATGAAATAAAAGTTATACACCAAAATCTATTACTACATGTTTTTATTATTATTTACACTATTAAGACTAATGTTTGCATATTTTCACTGGTTCCATATATATATACATACATAACACTACCTATATTTCTAGAAATAAACCTTGAACTAGTCTTTCGCTAGAGACACTTTGTCTAAAGTAGTATCAGAATAAGGGACTCCTTCTAATCTTCTCTGTCAAATTCTACCCATGTCCTCCTAATAACACCAGTTATAGGTTCATTCATATTTTTATGTGGATATGTGCAAGAGGTTTCAGTAGAATAAATTTGGGGGATTTCAGTCGAGGAGTGCGAAAGATTCATGTCTTCTGGGTTGTTGCCAATAATATAATATCAAAGTAAAAACCCACCAATCTATCTTCTGGTGCCAATCCTTGAGGGTAACTATCCTTTAGGTGTAACATGTTTTCCCGCTTAAATTGGCTTTGATCATTGGCTCTCCTCAAAACCCTGCGATGGATTAGCAACCGGTCCAGGGTGTATCTCGCCTCTTTCCTGAATGGCTGCTGGGATGGGTTCCAGCTACCTGCAACCCTGGATAAGTGGCTAAGAAAATGGATGGATGGATGGATGGATGGATGGATGGATGGATGGATCTCCTCGACAGGTAATCATGTTCTGTCCAAACATGCCGATCCAGATGTGCTGCTGTAAAAATGTTTAAAACCTGCAGGACCTCAAGAACCAGCTTTGGACACCCAACTTATTTGTCAGATTGTTTTACACCTTGCTAACTGGCCTCATTCATGCTTGTTGAAAGAAATAATATTGGTACAAGTCTTAAATACTATTTTTCTCAAAGTTTTATAAGCAAAATGATGCTCTGAAGTTTCAGATTTTAATGTTGCATCTCATGAAGTATTTAAAAATATTTTAGCACACAGAAACTTAGAAGACCCAATATTTTTGTATATCTCGAGAACTAAACATTTATATAAATAAAATCTAATTGAGCAAAGTTATTACATTTTCTACTGATTATTCATAAGACATTAAGAACCATGACAATATGACATTTAAAGTAATTATAGTAATTATTCTTTAAATCTTCTCATATAGATTTATTGATAAACCAGTTGTATGTAGTCATATTTACTGGTCATAAAAAATTACAACAGAGTAAAACAACAAAAAACTGCAATCCTGCAGCATCACTGCACAAGTGTCTGATAAAGCTACATGATTAAAGCAGGAATTTTTTTATTTCATGTGCCTTTAAATATTCATTTTATTGGTATAAAACATGGAAATGTAATGACATTAAATCACTAAAGTTTACTTTAATTGCTTTTATGTAAACACCAATATTTCATGTCAGAGCACATGAAGTATTGCACTTTTTTTCATGCAAAGACAATGAACCCACAAATGTTTTGTTTTCTTGTTGTACATATTAACTAAGAAAAACCACCAGAATACGCATTGGTATAATAAATTATTTTATTAATATAGTCACAACTAATAGGTCTATTCATATTCTGTGTATGCACATTTGTCAAACATATGTACAATTTCCAGTATGACATGTACAGAGCTATAAAAGCTCTTTGGCAGGATCTGTCATGCATACATTATTGCACATGAGAGGAAATGAAAAAAAGAACAGGTTGATCATTTGTGTATCTTATTTATGTGGAGAAGTAACTTCAAGTTTTTTTTATAAGAGTCACCTAAATCTAAAAATCCACATCAGTTATACCAATTTTCCATGTTTCCCTCTGCAGACCAAGAAAGTTAATGCACACTAAATTTTTGTCAGAAACAGTTGTTATATTTTTCTGATTGCAGTTCATTATAAAACTATCTGGAAACATAGTAGAAGAGCTTACTTTTTCCACGTTATTTTCAACCAACCATTCTGATAGTTGTCAGACTGTTGGTGTGCGTCGCTGAGGCAGATTGTTTAGATACCAGTCTCCTTTGCTGCTGCCCCCCCCCCTCCCCCCCTCACTTCAAAAACTAAGGCTTACAAACATCAGATGTTGTTGATCTTCAATTTAACAATAAAGTCATTCTGTCCTGCTTATTTTTTTATTTGTCTGGAGCCGTCCTTCCATCCCTCCTTCACTTCATTCACAAATGTTTCTCGAACTTTCTTGAGGCGGCTATTCATCTCTTCCAGGTTACCGGGGACCCTGCCGGCCTCCTGTCGGACCTGCCGCAGTGTCTGAGACCGCAGGACCCGCTCCGAGGTGTCCCGACCAACAATCTGAGCCTTAGTGATCGCGTAGGCTGTTAACTGGGCTGCCCTACGAATCGGACGGGACTCGGCCAACTTGTCAATGACATGGAGATTGTTGATGAGGTACGCCAACATACGTGAGAGCATTTTGTCCGGTAGTGTTAGCTTAACCGGCTAACTGTTGCCTCATGAAATTACAATCCTGCAAAAACGCCACAGTTACAAGGCTAGGATTAGTTATTAAAGATATACGTTTATCGACTGTTGTTATACTAACGTGGAAGTTTATGCATTTAGATAATCACATTTAGAGGTTGACTTACTTCAGGAGGCAGCAAATGACCGATCAGTTAGTGACGTAACAGTAAGGGAAATGTGTTAACAGTTGTAGTAGGACTGTTGTATTGCATCACTGCCACCTACTGGATTGGAGTGTTAAATCACTTTAGATATTTCCTTAAAATACCTCTGTACCCTTTGTTGAGTTATTTTGTATGTAAATTTATAGTCGTTTTTTTTCCCAGACTGTTTGAAGGAATCAACTAGCACTGTGGAAAAGTACAATTAGTCTATCTACTGTTTTGCATAGAAAATATTTGCTGTGGATCACACATTTTAGATGTTGGCCATAGTTAAATCTGTGTATTTTGTTAAATAGTTTTTGAATCATTATTATTATTTAATATTAGAGTGGCAAAATATTGAACAAGTTAATCTCAAATAAATGTAATTTTGTATGGTCAAAATTTTACATGCATTTCTAAACAAAACAAACTCTCCGAACAATGGATTGAGGAACGTTTCAGAGCTCATGCACTGAAAACTAGTAATTAATTATCTTTTTTAATAATATGATGGGCTTTCTATAACTTGTTATGTTGCCTTAGGAGATTTTGTTGACTGATTTAAGTTTTTATCTTTAACACTGGATGGATGGATGGATGAATGGATGGATGGATGAGTGGAACGGATGGATGGATGAGTGGATGGATGAGTGGATGGA
>JBAMHV010000015.1:8801107-8814770 GCA_037177535.1 Pseudomugil gertrudae
TATATATATATAAATGTTCTGAAAATAATGTGTTTCTATTAATAAGACATGTTTCTATTGTGACCTGCTGTACCTACTTTCTTTTTATTAGCATCACATCCATTTAAAAATGGATCATTTGTGAATCCCATTGACATTTAACATAACATAGGCTACCAAACTTTTCATTAATTTATTAGGTAATTATTCTTGAGTAAAAACTTAAATATGCAAAACAGATTATGGATTTTTCACTTTTAACAAGTACTTACAATTTTATACTTATAAATATAAACAGTTACCGAAAAAATTAGATTTAATATTTAGACATTTTCAGCGGAACTTTAATCTGGTAACACCACCCGGTGAACTACATCCGGTCGTTTTGTACACTCATCGACTTCAATTGTTTACCAGCTCACTTCCTTTATTCATTTTAGAAATCTAGTTTACAGGACTTTAAAGCTGAAACATTTCCCCTCTTTTTTCACGGTCTGATACTGTAGTCATGCGAGTTTTCTTGCTGCTCGTGGTGACGGTGCTTTCTCTCAGCCTAGCTGAGGTTGACGGAGCCGAGAAAAAGAAGCTGCAGATCGGCATCAAGAAGCGAGTGGACAACTGCCCCATTAAATCCCGCAAAGGTGACGTGCTGAACATGCACTACACCGGGAAGCTAGAAGACGGCACCGAGTTTGACAGCAGCGTTGTCCGAGACCGACCCTTCACTTTCACACTGGGTGCTGGTCAGGTGATCAAAGGCTGGGACCAGGGCCTCCTCGGCATGTGCGAGGGCGAGAAGAGGAAGCTGGTTATCCCCGCAGACCTGGGTTACGGAGACCGGGGAGCCCCTCCAAAGATTCCCGGAGGAGCCACGCTCATTTTCGAAGTAGAGCTGCTGAGCATCGAGAGGAGATCTGATCTTTGACGATTTTTCTTTTAATGGAAAAAATGGCATCTTTTAAAACGTAAGATTAGAAAGGTGTTATACCTAATGTTGAGCTTATTCCTATTCTCTATTCTTTGTGCACAAATGACAGCTTCAGATTTAATAATTGCTTGGAAGTGAAACAGTTTTAATGGTACAGTTTTATTATGATATTTCTGATATGACCAAAGACTTAATTAGTTTTTCCTTTTATTTAAGTTTCATGTCTTCATCTAATAGGTTCCAAGAGGTGCTGCAGCATCAAGTAGAGACCATCTGACCTCTGATGAAGAATACACAACAGATCTGAGTCAAGTCAACACTGCTTAGCAGATCCACTGTTCTCTCTCTCTCTTTTTTTTTTTACTGGTTTTGACCTGATGTATTGGACTAAAGATATCCTATAATGCAGGAAGTGAATATCCCTGCTAAACACAGGAGTATTGACAGTCAGCAACTAAATCCAGTTTTTGCTGAGAAAAAATCAAGTGATGAGCTGCTGCTCCTTTGTAACTGTCAGGGATTTCTTAATAGTTTCATTTGCATCTCTGCATTTTTTCCACAGATGATTTACAAAAAGACATGAAGCTGGAGACAGAGGAAGACCAATAGTTTCTATTCCCTTTGAGTAATGTCATAATAAAAATTGAACCCCAGTGACTCTTCTTGTCTTTTTTTCCTTTTTTTTTGCAAGAAACTTAAACCACAGTGCATGTTTGGATGTTAAACAATCAAGATTTCTTTATTTGTCTCAAAGTGGGGACATTTATGCTACAACAGCAGTCTGGCCAGCATCCTGTGTGTTTTGTAGATCTGCAGTACCTTGTCTTCACACAGCGTGGATGGAGCCGTCCCTCAGTGAAGGAGCTGCCCAGAGCTGTCGGTGTTCTGTCGAGGATGATGGCAGAACCATCATTTCCTGTTTCCCACTACTGAGTCCAGACTGCATCCCAGGACAGCTAGCCCTCTTCACCAGGCTGTCCATTCTCTTGTCCCCGGCTATAAAAGATGACTGATGTTAGCATAGGCTTATAAAAAAGTCCCCAGGAGTTGTTAAAAGAAGAAAAAGTATTAAAGATAATAAATTATTTGAAAATGCAAAGCATTTACATGTCTGGAAATTATACAAAGCATTATTTACCTGTTAACTTTTTATTTGTTGATTTATTTATTTTTTGCCATAAAACATGGGGAAGTATTTTACAAACATTTCAAATCTGTGTATGATATACAAACATGCAGATATGATATTAGACTAAATTAGAATGTAATCGATGTTGCTGGTATTTGTATAAACAAAGTTATTTTTGATTCGGTTCAACTGTTCTTGGTAGCAAAGTCCTCCCTATGCAACTCATTTATACTTTGAAAAGTGTTTACTTGGTGGTCTCCTAACAAAGAGAGAATACAATCTAAAACAAATGTGTACAAAATTATAACTGATACAAACTTAAACCTGAAAGATATATGCACACTTTTCCCCTACCTCAGTTGACATATAATATGTAGTCAAATCAAATAAAAAATACTTTATTCAACTACGGAGGGGAATTCAGTTTTTTTATTTTTTATTTATTGGACATTTAATTTTTTGTTAATTTGACTAAAAATTTAACTACTAATTCAAACAAAAATGTCTGTTTGTTTATTCCAATGCATTAATATTATTTTGTAGTTAAAATATATTGATACAGCTATTTTCAAAATTGACTACTGAGTAATTCGGTTATCAAGTGCTTTTTAAACAATCCATATTCAGTACATTATAAAGTCTTTAATACAGTATTTGTGAAACATATTGCCACATATGTAATGACATTTTATTTGAATAAATTTACCACCAAAACAATTTAGGCTGGTTAATAGAAATTATTGTATCTATTTCAAATGTATTTCAATTGTATAAATTAAAAAAATTAAAAAACACAAAGTGGCTACTTAAACAACTGTTGAAGTCTTTCCACCCGGAGCCTTTACATGAACGGACGTGAACCGGAAGTCCTTGTTTAGCTTAACAATTGAACGTCTCGCAAATATCTACGACTCTTTCACAATGTCTGCTAAACTAAACGCACTGACTAGTGATTCTTACACTGAAATTAGTCAATATCGAGATCAACATTTTAAGGTAAGCGATTAGATGTCTTAGTGTAGCCAATACGTGAAGTATAACAGCGTAAAGATTTATATTACAAGCAAACAGTCGGCTTTTGTTAGCAAAGGATATTTGTGACTGTTAACACACCTTTAATGAATTAAACTTTACATCTTCGAACTTGCCACTAAAGTCCTTATTGAACGTTGACTCCAACATTTTGAAAGATATTTCTCTGAGTGTGTGCATGTTTTGAGAAACGAAAACTTTGTCCAGATCTATATGCTGGTTCGAAAACATCGCGTTTTTTAAATGTTAACTTTCATAAGCAAAAAAGGTTAATAGTTTTGTCCTGGATTATAATAGGTGGCGATATTCGTTGTGTAATGTGCTTTTCTCACAAATATAAAAATGTCAGACTTCATTAGAAAGAGCTGAAATTGTGTGTAAGGGGGCTTGTTGTGATATGAGCAGCTGTTTTCTACAAACCCAGGATCAGATTTAGCATTTGGGTGTTTGTTGTGTGTGACAGGGTAACCGCTATGATCAGGAGAAGCTACTGAAACAGAGCAACACTTTGTACGTGGGGAATCTGTCCTTTTACACCACTGAGGAGCAGGTAAAATCATCTGCCACACAAGCTGCACCAGCTTTTCTGGAGACGAGTTTAAATCTTCATCTTTTCTATGTCCAAGTCTTATAACTAAGCTAACAAGTGCATTTGAGGATTATATACTGTTTTTTTTTATTCTGTAGTCACAATCAGAAATAGTTCTTGCTCTGAAATGTAGAAGCATTTCAGATTTATTTTGATGAAGATGTTCTTTTAATGGATTATTTTCCTAACTTGTGAGCAGGTCCACGAGCTGTTTGCTAAATGCGGTGACGTGAAGCGGATCATCATTGGCCTGGATAAAATCAAGAAGACAGCCTGTGGATTCTGCTTTGTAGAGTATCCTTTTTAATAATCATGAAACACGTTTAACTTGCATTAAAGTACTAGAATAACACAAAGTTATAGAGCCAGTTATGTGTCTGCCAGTGTGGGCGGCGACCAGAGTGGCGAACATTATTATGAGATTGATTTTTAAAGATGCCCCTTAATTCCTGCTGTATCAGATACTACACACGAGGAGATGCAGAGAATGCCATGCGCTTTGTTAATGGCACACGCCTAGACGATCGGATCATCAGAACAGACTGGGATGCAGGCTTCAAGGAAGGAAGGCAATATGGCCGCGGCAAATCTGGAGGGCAGGTCAGGGTTGAGACACTGATGATTGTGTAGTCTTGCGATGTACTGCAGGGATCTTGCATATAAAGTTCATATTATGCTCTACTTCCTTAACTCTATCCACACAAACAAAAATGATTGATTGAATGTAGTTATTTCCAAAGTAGTTTTTTTTTATATGCTTTTTTTTCTCCTCGTATTGACTCTGGGTCTGTTTCATTCTTATGTAGGTGAGAGATGAGTACAGGCAGGACTATGACCCAGCAAGAGGCGGCTATGGTAAACTGGCTCAGCAGCATCGACCCACAGAAGCCCGCAATACCTTTTAGACTGAATCCCACTGGCAGTTTGCTCTGATGTCCTGAACTGAATTTAATAAACTGCAACTTTCTATCAGACTGTTTAATGTATGTAAGATGAGGAAAAAAAGACTGAAGGACCACTGCAGACATAATCTGGGGAGGAACAGAATAGAAGCTCCATTGTCTCTTTTCCATTTATTTTCCTGTTTCAATCCTCCTTTCAAGCTGGAAAGATTAATTTAAAACAGGCTGACAAATAACTCTCAGTGTCTGCTACGTTTATTGACTTGGATAATAAAAACATGCTGAATTCTTTTAATTCCTTTGCATGAATGAAGCTTTGTCACAGGTTTGTTTTTTTTTTTAATAAAATGCTTTTAAACTATTATGTCATGTTTGTTTATCCACAGGATTGTATTTTTACTTCAACATATTTGGGTCAAATTGTTTCTGGTTCTTTTTACTGGATAGACCTGTTGCATCACCATGTTTCTCTTTATGTGTGTATTTATTTAAAGGAAAATATGAGCAGTAACACTCTTGTCTCAGATGAGATGTTGAAGTTAAAATACACAATGTAGAATACTGAACAGTAACATTTTAAAGAAGTTGCTATGATTTCACAATGTCTCTGAAGAAGCTGATCGGTTGTGTAACTCAAATCAAATGCATTTTCAAACTACATGAGGGTAGGACATGGGTGTTTATTTTTTTACATTAAGTGAGCCAGGAGAAAAAAAGCCTCCATTCAGTTTAATATGAAGACATGTGGGGATTTACCCCAGTATTACACTCAAAATGAATAATTCTTTGAGACCCATTAGTCCTCGAAACTAATATCCTTAATCATGGGATGTCAACTTTTTGTCTTTGAGAGCCAGAACTGTGGCTTAGATGTTTTTATTCATTTTAAATTAATAGCAAACCTTAAACCTCAAATCTTTATAGTGCATGTGTAATTTGCCACAGTTGGGTTGGGTTGAGGAATTTCTGCTTATTTCGCACACAAAAAAATAAAACTACATCTTAGCTTGAACAAAAATGGAAAGGGATAACTAAAATACAATGAACAGATGGAATGAACTGAAAGTAAAGCAAACAGCTGTTTTCTTCTGTTTTTATGCTAATGATGCAATTACAATTTGCTGCTTAGAACAGCCTAAATTAGTTTAGCTCGAGTATATGAGAGTTTATGTAACTGATGTAACAGATAAGTGGTTATAGTCCCAGCTGGATGTAGTAATGCAACATGGAATGATGCAGAACACTTCCTGTGTGAAATTCACATAGCATAAAGATAAACAAATACAATATAGTGATTTAAAGAAGAAGCAGTGAGTTAAAGAGGAGAGCAGACTATGTTACACTGTCTCCTATGCACATCTTTAATCTTGCTTTCTGGGTAAGACTTTACTGATCACAGAAGTTGTAGATAAGAATAATCTCTTGTAATGTTTTTTGTTGTTGGGGAGCTCAAGAAACTTTTTACTCAAAACACAGGTTTTCGTGTGTTATGGAGAGGCTGTGCAATGTCTGTTATCTTTAATACATTTTACAACATTACTCTGCATGATTGTTTCCAGCACAGAGCCAACCATCTGCATCTGTTTAATTTTCATTGAGTCACTGATGCTGCTGCTACAATTTATTGCACTATTTACTACAGACCATCTGGTAATTCCTCTCTGCCAACATTGAAAGACACAAGCTTCTTTAAAAGTAGTCTTCTCTGTTCCAATCTGTAAACAGATTTAGTGGATGTCGTGCTCTTCTAGCACGCCATCATATAATTGACTAGTTCTCTGTATTCACCGACACCCAGCACCAGCAGCTGCAGAGTCATCCGAGTATTTCTGGAGATGCTAAGACTCTTGAGTTGTAGAAATCTGAGGTGTGAGCAGTGAGGAAAAACTGTAAGAGTACACACTCCTATGGTGGTCATGTTCTGCTGCCCACCTTCTCAGAGACAATCCCTTAGACTCAAATTGTCATCTATTTATCCAGACAGTGTTGGAGGCATGTACTTCTGTTTGGAGCACCTTAGTGTCTCAACAGTTCAGACAAATGTATTAAAAATACTAAAGAAATTGAACGACTATGATCCAAATACTGCCTCCTTTCTGCATATGAGTGCACCAATTGAAGCAAGTACACAATGTGTCTTAAACATATGCATAAAAGTTGCTTTGAATGTTTCACTGTTGAAAAGAATATTAAAATGACAACAGTTAGCAACGATTTACAGTAGTCAGTGTTTGCATAGCCAGTGTTAGGTTTGTCATAGCATGACTGTCTGGCATTTTAGCAGAGTTCTGTTTAAAGTTAAAATTTTAATGAAAAACGAAACATTTTTAACTGATCTGCAAACAATTAGGACATAAAGAAAATTATGGAGAAACTGCAGCATATTTAAGGATAGCTGTAATCATTTATTAATTAAATTTAGCAACATATATTAAAGCATCATATGTTAAGTTTTAGATGGGCTTAAACATACCTAAAACACACAGAAAACTTTGCTAAATATACGTAGTGTTTTTAGGCCAACGTTACACACACACTCTCAACATTTAACCACCAAACAAGCCCGATTATAATGGCAGAGATAGTCTTCATTTTAATTATTACTTCTATTCATTTTTATTTTAAAAGTTGAACTTAACTAAAGGACAATTAACTCAACATTATTTATAAAGCACTCTTAAAAAAACTGTTGGTTAAAGTGCTGTACACAGATTTAAAACAGTTAAAAGAATTGCTTTTCTGCCAGTGTTTCATGAAGGCAAAGTTAAACAAAATGTTATTACTCAACATTTTCCTTTAATGTTCATTATGTGAAATTTAGAAACTTCCAGCTAATTTTTTAAAGCATACACTCACACTTAATAGTAATAGGTTGAGCCATAAGTCCTTGTACCCTTTGGTATATGGACTTTTGAGCTTTTTAGCATTTTCCTATAATAGTTTTAGAATTTTAGGGTATTGGTATGGATGTATTCACCCCAAAAGTATTTGAATTTGTATTTGTTTTTTAATTCAGCTGCTATTTTGTTCTCCAGTCTGCAACGGATACATGGTGGTCATTTGATGCTGACTGTTTTACAAACATAGCGAGAGTTGGAAAACCCAGGCTGATTGATCAAATTATCAGTCAGATCCATGGTACAGCTGGGTAAGATTTCCACTGTTACCCAAACTGAGTCAGTTAAACCAAACTGTTTTAAAATAATCTCATTATGTTGAATCTGCTTTGCAGGGCAGCACTCAGCATAGTTACTGTACAGGTGTTTTATTCATGACTGGCAAGTTTTTTTTCTTTCTCCAATGTGGTGGAGTCTCAAAGAATGATTATCCTGCCTATATTTACCTGACATGACTGTAATGTAATTATAACAATCACATCTCACTTAAGAAATAAAATTAATCCAGTTTTTTAGGACTTTCTTTGTACAAAAACGGGGTCAGTAATACAAGCACAATAACAATACTAACCTCAACCAACATCCTACACAATGGCCAAACGAAAGTTAAGGAGAGAAAGATTCGATTAGTATTTAATGAGATGTGTGTGTGTGTGTGTGTGTGTGTGTGAGATTGTTCTGAATGGTGAGGAATGACATAGTCCATTAAAGATAAAAGCTGGCGTAGAAGTACTGAGATTAAAGGCGAGGGAAAGACTATAACTGACTTTGAAAAAACAACCTGAGTAATAATACTATAGTAAAAATGCAACTCCACTCTCTTAAAATGAGATTAATATTCAACCAATTTGCAACAGGCAATTATGTTTTGAAAAAACAAAGACCGGACTGTTTTTATCACCATAATGAGTAAAAGTAAGTTAATGAATGTGCCTACTATTACGTAAAATGTTCACTAACCTGTGTCATTTTTTTCCACTAAATTCCATCTTCCAATCCAATTTTGCAGTTAGCCACTGTATCTATAATAAGCTTTTCTAATTAAAATGCTGAAGTAATTAACACATTTGGTTAAGATTGGAGAATGGTTAAATTTAGGCACACAATAGAATACCTCTGAACACCCCCACAAGTCATTTTCATGATACTAATTAAATCCATGCATCATTGTCCCGTACTATTCCTTTAATAGTGTTGAAGTTCATGACTGACACACCTTTTCAACTTATTTATTAAAAAGACAGTTTCTGTTCTGTTTCATCCACATAAACCAACACAACTATACATCTTTAAGATCAGATTTTATTGCAGATTTGCACAGTTTCCTTTTCTGTTTGGAGATGACAGATCTTAATATTACGTAGCTCAATGATTTGTTTATGTGCAGCCAATTAACAAGGCACTAAAAGCTAGCAGTAGTCCAGCGTGTAGATGAATCCGACCTCCCTCTCAGCTGCTTTCACTGCAGTTTTTCTTTTCTTGTGGCTCTTCAGTCATTGTTCTTCATCATCCCTGCTTTGCTGCAAATGAACAGCTGCCTCCTCTCATTTATGCTGCCACCTCTTATGCCTTGCCCTGCATGCTTTGTTGGATATGATCACGCAGCAGCTTCATCAGCGCTGGCAGCACACTGTATCAGTGGGGAAATGAACCAGGCATCATGCAGCTTATTCTGGTTTAGCATGGAGATCTTGTTAGTGTTCGTTTGAGGGGTACACACCAGCAGGGAAATAGAGTTTTGCAAAGTAGGTGTATGCCAAAATAAGCCTCTTTGCACTGGTATAATTATGCATATGCAGATTATCTGTAAATTGCTGTAGTTTGCTCGCATTATGCATATTTTTTAAATGAAATGAAGCTAATTTATTCCCCCGGTCTTGCAGTTTGACTGTCCTATAAGGGCAGAATGGAGTCAAATGAAGTACAAGAAGAATTAAACAACTTATGGCTCATTCAGACATCTTTATTTTAGGGATGATGATGTGCTGTACTGCAATATTCCTTGATAAAATGGTGAAGCAGGTGGAAGGAACTCAAGTGAAAGACTTTTTGTGTACTGTAGAGCAGGATTACTAATTAGCACTACAGACAGAGCCATAAATGCTCTCTGTAATAAATGCTCAAATGTAGCAGAGGAGAGACGTGATAATTTAGCTCTGAAATACCAGCAGGGAGCAGCAGAGACACAAAACAACTTCGATGCAGAGGTGGACTCAAACAACTCTGGATGCAGGCAAGCAGCACCCAGTTTTGACACTCATGGAATTTGAAGCTCATCTGTGCAAATTGCAGCTTTCCTACTGTCAAATTATCAACTATGTGGGTGGTATGCCACATTTTTGTGCATCTTCTATGTGTGCTCATAAATCTGCAAAGTTTTCTGAGGGTCTTTTTGATGCCTATATAAGCACAATAGATCCTCACAAAATAAAGTTTATGTTACAGGAACTTGATGGTGATTTTGGTAGTTTGGGAAATGATGTTCTAAAGCAGTGTGAGTAAATTCATCATACTGTGGTGCAGCTCTCATACACATGGCATTGAAGGTGTTTTTGCTGACTTGTTGTTGCCAGGAATTTGTATTGCTACAAGCACATTTTAGGATTGAGTATTATAATGTAGCATAGGCCAGTACTAGGAGCCTTATTTATGCTTCTTTAGGAGCATAAATAGGTATGTCCATGTGAAATATTGTGAGTGAAAATGCATGTTCACCTTAGAATAATAAATAGAGGAAATATAACATTGTCTTGTTTTTAATGACCTAATTTATTTTTACCAAAAGTTTTACTAATTGGCCTAATTACAGGTTATCTGACTAAAACCTGCCAGCTTGCAACCTAGTGACAGAAAACTTTTATGTTTGTTGGTTATGCCTTTAGAATCACAAGTGCACTGCACAATCAGTGAACACATGTTTGCAATTTCTGTACACATGCTTAGTGTCTGGAAGGGGCACGAGCTTCACATGGATGCAATCTTTTGCTCCTAGTACTCAGATAAATACATATACTGAAAAAAACCTTGTTTGACCTCCGAGTGTGTAGAAATCTAATAACTGTAGCCACAATGACACATGGCATTTAGGACTTTGACAGCACATTTGAAACACAAGATCCTAGCTGTGACAGCTACGGTGCTATAATAGCCTAGATGCAAAAAAGTGCAGACTTGTGAGCAGTTTGTCATTGCATGTATTGAGGCTTCAAATCCATCCTCAGTCCAACAGCTCTAAAATGGCAATGCTGGATGAGCCATATGTTTTGATTATTGTTTTCTCATTCTCCCAAAAATATAAGGTAAAAAAGGCATTCCCTGAATCTTGCTTCATTTGGATGTCTTCTTGCAACACTCTTGCACCTCCCTTAGAAATGTGTAAATATAAGTTATAAGTAAATATAAGTTTTTGTTTTGATAGATCACTTTGCGTGTGCTAAATTAATATTTTCACATTTTCTCTTCCCTACACAGACAAAATGACTGTGAACACCTCCTAATACATATTCAATGTAATAAAAATTACACCTTTTATAGGAATCAGCCCTTAGTGCATGCTCATATATATGAGGTTGTAGATATGTCTACATGTGTAATGACTTTGCAGATGTTTTTATACTTGCAATCCTTTAGCAGATAAAACCCTTTGTGTGCTGAAAAGATAGAAACGGCAGCACGTAGCCTGTCCTGGTTGTTCAATTTCTAACAAGTGTGCAGTTCTTCAAGACCCTCAGGAATCATGGCAGTTTAAGGGTTGAAAGCTGACCTATAGTATCAGCTTTAGTGGGAAAAAAAAGTGTTACAAGGACAAAATGTTGAGGAAATCTGGACATTAGGATACTTCATTGGGTAAAAATAAAAAGTTTCTTTTTTCTTTTTCTGGTTGTTTTTTTTTTTAGCCCTGAACATCTTACGATATGACCATGTTTACCAAAAACATACAAATTTAATCACTATAATGCTGTGCTAAAATACTGAAAATGAGGGAAAACGGATGATTTACAAAAAAAGATGATAAGGCATATGGTAGAAATAGTAAGGTGTTATTTCATAGTAAAATTCTTTAAAAAAATCACATTTTGCAAGCAGTGTTTGATTCAAAGTTTTATTTTTGAAGATGGCAGTGCAGGTACCTTTCACTTGTTTCACATCTCAGGAAAGGAAGCCATTCAACATTCTTGAGGCATGTGAGTCGTAGTATCTGCCAGAGTGGATGAGTTCAAAGAGGTAGGTGTGAAGGATGAGTGAGGTCTCTGATAATCTTTAGGGCTAAACCCCACACATCTGGACAAGTAGGTTTCCTTATGTGTAAGCAGATGCGTACCATGCTTTCCTAAAGACCCACTGTAAGATCCTTTCATCCAGTTTACAGCAGTTTCCACACATGCTGTGGTGTTTGTGAAGCTGAAACACAGTGATGGTAAATTTTACACAGTAACTGTGACTATTTTCTCAGTTACTACTCACAGCTGTTAATGAGTTTCATTTTTCTAAAGGCATTTCTTCCACTTTAAAGAATTAATAGAAATATTAGAGGCAATCACTCACAGCACCCACAGAAAGCTATGTCTAAGTTTGGCTTCAGTTACTCATTAGGTTGTCTATTTATTCATAAACAGATCTCACTTCCTCTGATGTAAAGGCATTTTCATTGCTGATGGGCTTTGACAAAATGTCATACAGATTATTTTCATCAATTGCTAAGATTTTTCAACTTTCATGATTTGGTCCACTTACTTAATATTTGCACATTTCTACTGACTTTATATGTGATCATGCTGCCTTCATGGTTCATTTTCCATAGATGTGAACAACCATAATAAGATGAAAGAAAATTCTTATTTGAAGGACATGTAACTGTGGAGCATTAATCTTAAACATAAAATCAATTATCTGATGAAGCAGCTACACTGTATGTTTCAAGGGTATGGTTTTGTCACAAGAACAGTAAATTTGCATGATTTCAGCAGAACATAAGGCAAGCTCTCTCACCTGACTCTGATCATTGTCACTTTTTGTGATCTTTGGTTTCCTTCTTGTGTAAATTTCAAATATAAGTATAATGTGTGTAAAATCCATCACTTTTCTAGTGTGCTCTCTTCTCAAAAGAGCCTCTTCAAAAGCAGCACCAGCCTGTGGCCTTGATAAGAAACAGCATGCAGAGAGCAGAGATCAAAGGTTGTGTGGGTGAACACTGGCAGAGCTAAACTACGGTTGCACCCACTCATGACCTTCTCCAGTAACATCAGCAGCTCCACAGCTGTTTCTGCTCACTCTGAAGGTCAGTAATATGCTATTGTGTTTTGAGGTTTTTTTGTATTTGTACATCTGGTTTCTGGGTTTGATTTATTGGGGGGCATCTTAATTTGAAATTCAGGCCATCTATCTCTAAACATATATACTGACAAGTACATACATAAAAAAGTGTAAAGGTATTTTGTGCAAAACAATCTAATCAGTTTTTCTTTCCAAGACATCCAAATGACTGATGAGGTGAATCAGACTTGAATATTCATTAACTTGAGGTCTGACTAAATATTCAGATACAGCGTTCAAGAGCAGCTAAGAGGTGGCATGTCCCCCACTTCTTAAGCTTTTTTTATGCTCTAGTGATTTGCAGCTGTGAGGTCTCTGGGTCAAATCCACCCTTCAGTCTTTTGTCAATTTAATCAGATCGGCCTATTAAAGGAGACTATTAAAAAAAAACACTTTCCTTTAGTCTCAACAATGACACTGTGAGTAACGGCTCACTGGAAAAGTTGCTAAAGGTATTTTTATCATATTTTAGTGTCACAGTGTATAAGATTGTGAGATGGCAAAGCATCCTTTTCTGTAGCAGTTTGACATGATGAGAATCAGAACACCTAAATTGTGACATGTTTAACTTACATGTTAACACATTTTAACAACATTAAAAAATGTCCTTATGTAAGTAAAAAGAGGAGGAACAAAGGAGGAAAAAAAGCATAGTGTAAAATATGCAGGGAAATTAGTTCCAAACTTATGGTATGTTTCAGGGGAGGCCTTACTCATATGATGGCACAGTGACATCAATTATGCACAGTTCTGGAGTTGTGAATGATTGATTGAATGCTTTATTGTCACATGTACATTACATACAGTGAAATTGTTTGGACCAAGGTTTACACACACACATAACACATTACAGAGACAGGCCCAGGCCGCAGCCGCTTAGGGCGCACCTTCTAA
>JBAMHV010000015.1:8830277-8848455 GCA_037177535.1 Pseudomugil gertrudae
CAGATGTATTAAATAAGGAAAATGCTTCCTTGAATAATCTAGTTGGGATTGGGTCTAAAATACAAGTTGAAGGTTTGCACAAAGCTGTTATTTTGTTTAGCTGTACTGGACAGAAATGGTCTAAACAAAAATCTGGTTCTGTGGGCATCTCCAAAGCTGCTGTAGATGAACATCATCAATACAAAGAGGATTAGTCTACCGGTACTTGTTGTTCCTGTTACCCATGCTTTTCTGAGATTTCTCTTTCTTTTGGATTTTTAGTAAACTAAAGTCTTTTGTTCCTGATCTGGCTGCTTCCTGGGTTTTTGTCTGATTGTTAGTCTTTATCTGTACTACAGTTCATTACAGTCCTTAGGCATTGAAAGGAAGGTTTATTTGAATAACACATTGTACAGACAGAACAACTCAAGATGCATAACGTAAGACATTAAAAGCATTAAAGCTTTAATCTAACATTAAATAATCATCATTATTTGATTTCTTATTTAACGATAAAGTGGTATTTGCATTTCAATATGTAATTCCTAATAATTTCCCTTTACATAGCAGCTGTTGTGTATACATAATGCTGTGTAAACATAATGAAGCATGTTTTCTGCAAATGCCCTGTATTCCTAGTCAGTCCTAGTCACACTGATTAAGTGTCAGAGGAATGAACTCAAAATAAATAAGTTTTTTAAACATCGTGTTTACAAAATTTTACAGATTTACCATTTGTTAGGGCGTTCCTGGAATCCTAAGTAGATTTGTCAGTGGACTAATTAATATGCAGAGAACTCTGAATGAATATTCCATGTAGAGGAAAAGAAGGTATTCCTTATGTTCGCTCCAGATGTCTGCTCTCCTAAAAACAACACCGTGGAACAACATTAACTTAGATCCAGGAATATAAATAAAAAAAATGAACAGTCTCGATATAATTTTACAAAGACTGAACTACAAGAAATTCTGAAGTTATAGATTTATTTTTCAGTGTCGACTGAAAGTGACTTAAACATCTAACATGTAACAAAAATAAAGATTAATTACACAAAAAGATACACAATTTAAAATAGTGTTTTAATTGATATTTAATCACTTTACTCCAGTGACTCATATGTTTATGGTGCTGGACAAGTGCTGGACAAGACAAGTCAAAGAAAAAAATTTTTTCCCTGTGAGCTTTGAAACAACAGTACCAGCTTTGTTTGATGGGTACAGCACTGTTTTTAGCTAAAAGGCACCAAAATGGTAATTCTGTTATCAATGCACCTCAGGCCACAGGATCTACTTACAGATTAAAGAAAAGACATCCAGTCATAACTGTGCTTGGCATTTTAAAGTAATTGTCATGCCCATATTTACCACTAGAAATCTGCCATTCCTACACACTGTAACTTAAAAATAGCAGTGCCAATAAAAAGTTGTGAAGATGGCTGCATTCCAATTCTGCAGCCCTGCATGGTAGTTAGCAATCAAACAATCACATCTTTAGAACTGGAATTGAATAGATAATTTACAGTTACAGCAATATACTTAAGCATGTAATGTTTAAGTATAATAAAAGATGTTGATAATGTGTCACCTCCTCTCTGCAATACACTGTGCCTCTCCACTGAGTACTGATTGCTATTTTCATACTTAGGATTACATTATTATATTTATATATTCTAATATTTAAATGCTCACGTTTGATTTTTCTCCTTTCATAACTCAAGATTAGCATGTCAATATAATTCAATCTGAGACAGAAATTCAAGTTTCAACTTTTTCTTTTTATGGAGTAAATCCTTTGCAGATACTGTTCACAAGTCACTTATTTATTTTCATTTGTTTTCCATGCCACCCCTTGCCCTTGATGTTTATCTGAAATTGGCATGTGGAATTTTCCTCTTCCAGTGAAACCACTGTCTTGTTCCTGCAGTGGCATTTAGAACTACTCCCAACCTGTAATTCATCCATACATCCATTTTCTACCACTTATTCCCTGAACAGGGTCGTGGCCTGTAATTTATACATTTTATATTTTTTGTAACATTTCTATTTTAACCTTTCAAGGAGAGAAAGATAAACTTCTGTCTTTACTAACAGAGCATTAGAATAACACACTGGCATACTGACCCACAATGTTAATGATTAAAAAAGACTCATAATGATGTGCACTGATCCTTGTCCTTTCTGCTGTGTGATTGGTTAACAGAAGCATGTGACAACCCGTTATTGTCCAGTCTGCCATCACCGTCATTCAGAAGCTCATCTCAGCTGTCCAGCAGTCATGGAGCAGTCTTTGCCAAAATAAACAGGAGAGAAGGTGAGCATTTGCTGTTGTCTGACTGATGCTGAAGCAACAAAAGACTGATAGACTGATTTTTGCATTGATTTTATTATTCAGAAACCCTCAATCATACTTAGTCTTTCATGTTGTAGTCTGAGAATAAAGCTGGTGAGTTTGAGACTGTGACAAATATATATTTTTTTCTTGTGAAGGTAAAATGTGTATCTTACCAAACAGAGAACCTGGCTGAATTTTGTTTGTATGACCTTTAGGACCATTTTGATGTAGTAATGTAGTCCACTGCTCTGGTGACATTTGAAACTATTTTCCTGCTGGCCTTGTAGCCATTTTTTCTTAAAAATGAGATTTTTAAACCCGATCTCTTTTTCCTTGTATTTGGTTATAAAAACTTTGAAAGATTACAACTGTATTGATCCAGAACTTCATGACCCTACTACTGGTAAATAGCTGAAATGTAATATCAAAAGGTGATTAAATGTGACATGATAAGAGCTTTTGTTTGCAACTAACAGGCCTACATTCTAAATATATGGACAAAAACAACCATGAACACATTTTTACAATTATTACATCTAAATCAAACATCACAAACTCTTAGTAGCAGAAAGAGAACATCAGAGGCTTTGGTCACGCTGCATTTAAAATCCATCTTTACTGAAATATTTCTCCTTAAAGTTCTTTGTTAACAGGAAAGGCTACGTATTGTATTAAGCTATTTGGTCAGAAGTAGATAAATTTAGAAGATTCCTAAGAGTTATGTGAGGTCTGGCAGCATGGCTATCACTTTCTCAACCCTATCCTTGTAGCATTGACCTTTAATATTTATCACAGTTGTCTGTAGAAGCATGACATCATGGGTAGATCCAGACAATCCATACAAAAGTTTTGTTCTAACTTTTTGCACCTGGTCAGTTGTTTCAAGAAGCACTTTAGACAAGTGTGATGGTCAGAGCAAAGTCATGAAAAATCAGACTGCCTTGACTGGTTATTAGTTTTTTTTTTTTCTTGAAATGAGTTCTGCTCTGTAGGTTGTGCTTTTTCCATTGGTATATGAGTCATTCTGCTTCTCTGCAGGATGCTGAGCACAATACATCAAAGGCTTACCGGAGTTAGATTCACACTGTCTGGGAAAAGCCATGATGTTGGAGTCAGGGACAGGTATCACAGTTATGAAAATAAAGTGTGCCCCTTTTCAATCTAGAATTTTACTTGTTAGGGCACAAAAATGTACAGTAAAGGTTAACCTTACTGCTTAGGAGAAAACAACAAAAGTAGCAACAGGTGCTGTTAATCAAATGCATTTAACTGACAAACAGGAAGTTTCTAGCAAATCTGAAGTTTTGGCATTTTCTGGGTTTGAATAATTCAAGTATTCACAAATGAAATGTTATTGTATAATGAAAGGGATTATTTATGAATTGAAAATCCAGGGCAGACATACTAGATGGGTGAAGCTGTGTAAAACATTTCTTAACAGAAAATAAATGTTACATAGTTCCAAGTTTGAGAAAAAAAAAACACGCAAACAAATAAACAAAGTGTTAAACTGTATATTAACCACAGAAATTATCCATTGCTCTTAACATTAGGGTAACTTTAGAGGTCAAAAGCTACACAGCAACCCTTTTAAATTAAAAAGTTTACACTCTTAATAATCCAGTCTTCCAGATAAAGCATATTTAAAGACATTTAAAAGATTAGTTAATCCATTCATCAAAACACCCATTTTTTGTGTTATGTATATGATTTTCTGTTTTTGTTAACCAAACAGGGGGTCTCTGTCAGATCATATCATACTCTAGTGTAACAGTGACAACATCTTATTAGTATCTCAATCAGACCCAAGGAAATTGTGGGGAATAGAGGTTAGAGAGCCCACACATGCCCTCCTCTGCTCTTATTTTTAGCTTTATTCTGACTGGTCAGCTCACATGAGGACTGGTACTGCTTGGACTGCTCATACATGTTGACCTGTTAACTCCAGATGTTGTCTCTGTCTATCCCAATTGGCAACAACCTGGATGTTGCCAATAGAAATGTGAGAAATGACTGCTTGTGTGTGTGTGTGTGGTAAATAATTCATTAAGTTTGGAAGAGACCTGAGGTGGAAAAAATGCTCTCGTCTTTATGTTCTTTAAGCCCAGAAATGACTGGATAGCGGGCAGAAACGGGCAGTGACAGAGATCAGCAGAGACCCTCAAGCTGACACCAGAGATATAATTACTTATTACTTTCACTGGAGTTTATAGAGAAGAACATACAATAATTTCACAGACACTGTTAATAAAGCTGCTGAAAAATATTTAATTCCCTCTATCCTCTCTGTAGCTTAATTTATTTCAGTGGTAAAATGACAAAAGGTTACTTCTTCAGTTGTAAGTGCCAAAAAGAAAAAGCTTAGGCAATATAATGTGTGCTCTTCAAATCTAAAATAATGAGGGCAGAGAAACTAAAAATCTTCTGCACCTTGAAAGGCTTGTTTTGAACTCTCACAGATGTTAATGGATTAGCAGCAGGTGCTCTTTGTACGAGCAGAGTGGCCATGGAGATTGCTTTTTCCCTCTAAGAATTGCTAGAAATGAAACAGGATCTAAACAGGCATGCAGTATTGGAAATAGTTGTTGTGCTTTTCAAAGGCAAAAAAAGTCTATAAACCGCAATGTTTGCATTCTGTTGGGAGATGTTGCTCTGTGATAAAATACTTGAAAGACTGGCAGTGAGAGTGTTGTGATTCATGATTCCAGTGTCAGTGAATAAACACACGGGGATCACAAAGGAGATTTTGTCTGGTTGGGACATTTTCCTTGACTTTACTATTGCCAGTCACAACCTGCAATTCAACTTGTCTGACCCATCACCATAATGGTAGTTAAAATTCAGCCCCATTTAGAAATTAGATTGCATCATTCTATTTTATAACCAGATTTTAATGACATCATTTAACGTTTATAAGCAAATGTTAATGGCAGTAATTAGCATGTAGATGTGCATTTTAGTTGGCCATACTTATAACTGCACGTTCACACAATTTAGATATAGTGAAATTGGTTTTGATCACTCCTCAGTAATCACTTTCAGGAAGTGGTCACTTGTATTCCAATGTGAGTTGTGACATCAACATGAGATATACTGTATGTTTAAATGAATAATATAGAGATAGCCATGGAACCCTGTTGATTTTTCTGTGTACCAGATGCCTATAGCACACTTAAATATCTAGTTTTATGATATTGCACTACTCTTTCAGTCAAATCCTTTCAATGTAAGTCAGTGGCACATTTAATTATGTGTAAATACTACCAGATGCCTTTAGCTAAATGCCACTAAACATGTTATATTATAGCTTTCCACATCTCTGGCTCATTTTGCTGAAAATATCCTTAGTTGCTAATCCATGCTTAATAATGAAACAAACAGTATGCAGTATTTGTCTTTAAGCATACTGCTGGTCCTAAACTATCTGTGGTCCACATGTCTGCCTTACTTTCAGTCACATAAATGCAATATGATAATAAAACCATGCATATTTGGGGATGAATATGTTAAGTGATTTGGGAAGACAGCAAGCAGATGGAGATAAATTCTGCAGTTAGCAAAATTGATGTTTTCAGGTTTCTTCACAGTAAATATTTGAAGTACGTTCTCACCATAATGTACAAAAACTCTTCAGCACATTTAAAGGAATGCAGAAAGGTGATCACCATGCATTCATCGACCACTGCTACTTTATGTCTTCACTGATTCTGTGAACCTGTTGGAAGAATGACATCTTTATTGACAGATTTCCTCCCACTTAGTGCTGTAATGGTGATATTAGGAGCAACTGCCTTGTATTTAACTAAAAGTGGAACATAAGTGTTCGGTTTGATTGAAAGAGTGAAGACCATAACATTCAATTAACTTATTCTAATTACTGATATGTGAAACATGTCATCCAAAGTAAATGATGTAAGAGAAGCTGACCCATTTTTGGTGTCTATTATTGCTTAACTGAAATTTATGATGGGACTTGAATGCGTTTGTATTTCCAGAAATTTGTTAACTATTAAAGGCCATAAAGTCCTGCTGTTGAGTCAGAGCAGGCAGAGATGAGATGTCATGTTGCGCTTTTGGGAAAGGTGTTTCAATAAAACAAAACTAAACTCATGATAAGCAGGAGCCAACAACTGTGTGCTTGACAAAGCAAAGATTTCAATTTTTTTAACAGAACATGTTTAGTTTATTTTCCACTGCAGTAAGAAAGTGATCCAATTTCATAAAAGGTGCTACAAGCCTGGTGAGATTAATATAACAACAACATAGAACACAGTTTTCTTTGTCAGATCTTGTATTTAATGAGTTTTATTTGTATAAATCAAGGCTTGCTTGTTATTAGACACTTCTACAAACTTGTTCTGTTGTTTTAAAATAAGACCCCCCTTTTATCAATACAAACCAGGAGCAGGAGTACTGGAAAGAATAGCAATGCTAAATAAATTACAACCATATTGTAATAACACAAGTTGCCTCTGTCAAATTCTTTGAGTGATTTAAATAACTTATGCGTTTTTGTTAAAAATACTTATGCATGTATTAAATGACAGTTACGTGTATTTAGAATGTGCAGTTGTGTGACTTGTCTTGTTTGTCTTTTAAGCTGTTGTTATGCCACTTTAAAATTCCCCCATGTAGATAAACAGTGATTTGAATATGTAGAGCTGTTTTTTGTTACTTGTAATTGGGGGGAGGGTTGTATCCTTATTCTATCAGTCCTGTTTTGGCCGTTGTGTCCTTTTCACTGACTTTTGTTTACTTGACACATGATTAAAAGAATGTATATCAGTACTGATGAAACATTACGTTTATCCAGAGCACAAATCTCTTTCTCCCAGTAAAACCATATGCCCTGACAAAGGTTTTGTCACCTTTTCTCCTACATGGAGGAGTTTATGCAAGAGAGGGGTTGTGATGACTTTTGCAATTACTATTTTACTACTTTGATTATTAAGGCTGATTACTTAAAGCTTCCATTAGTAAGTGGTGGTCTCATGATATATATCCTATGGGTAATTATTATTTGATCTATTATTTGTTGTCCCAAATCTGCACAGAAGTAGCACATCACATTTCTAATAGCAAGTGGTCCTTTGACTTTCCCTCAGCTGCTTCCCCAAAATGTTGTTTGTACATTTGTTGTGAAAACAACAAAAACAAATGGCTGACTTAGTTTACAGCAGAATCATAACACACTTGTGTTTTAACCGACCAAAGTCGAACTAATAATAAGCCATTGAGATAAACTCTATCTACTTCAGAGCTCCTTTCACAAAGTACAGTGTGAAGATGCTTTGAGCGCATGCTTCTGTTCAGACGGGTAAAACACTTCACTTCTTTGAAAAACTAATTTAAATGTAAAAAGATCTGATGTGTTAGTTTTATATAAAGGTTTGCATATGTGTCAATGTCTTGGACAATAATGTGTCATTTTATTATGAGCAATTTTCTGATATGTGGTTAGGACATGTCAGCCACTTTTATTACATGTACATTTATATAAATGCATCCATCAAACACAGTTAGAATAGGCTAAGATGGAAGATTGTTTTTGTTGAAATATTATGCAGTAATAAGACCGATTAATGTGTTAATACAGAATGTTGATCCATACAAGTTTCTCTACTAAAATCTGCCCCACATTTCAAATATTCCCAATGGCATGTTGAAGTTTTCCAGCTGGTGAAACTGATGCAGGTTCTCATCCTAATTTAAAAGGATGTTGGGCTCTGAAGTGGTGTTCCTATTCAGAGAGACTCAAGGGCACGCGTAAAACATTTAGACTTTCTGATGGGCACAAATTCAGTGCTGTGGGAACTGAACTTGTTATCTCTGAGTTTCCATACTGAGTTTTATCTCCCACCAGTGCTGCCATTAAAAAAAGTTATAATCCATGACTGACACCACATGTCCTTGGCCTGTGTCCTAGTACTGAAACAAGAGGACACATCCAAAATAACATTTCCTGTGACACTCTCGTGTGGCCCAAATAAATCTGTTTGTAAAAATGACACGGTTAAGTAAAAAATGCATTAATTATAATCAAACTGGAATACTTGATTGTAGCTTCTCTCCAGCAAACAACTTTCTTGAAATTACAAAGGACTGGCTTTCTAAAAGGGACAATAACATATTATAATGTAAGTACCCTGATACATTGTAACCTTCTGGCTGTGGGCAACATAGCTGAAGCTACCACATCACTATGCAGATAACTGAACAATTTAGATAGATGTGTAACTCTGACAGAAGTGGTATGAGCTTAGCTAATGGACCTCATAGCACAGTATGTGCTAGGCACTGCCAGGATCTTCCAGACAGAACTTTGCATAAAGCAGTCATTTTATGCCTTTTCTGTGCACTTATGCATAACACTGAATCACATCATTATCACAGCTGTTTCGGATGAAAGAAAGATTGCTACTCTAATAAATGAAAAGTTGTCGAGTCACTGGTTTTGTCATATCTAATGTATAAGCAATAATGACAGCACTTTTTTACTTGTTTGTTTGGTTTAGGAGGTTTCCATTTGTCTCAAGTTTCTGCAAAGATTTCACTACCTGCATTTTCACTTTGTGACTCATTTTTGCCTTCATTTGATGAGCAGTGCTATCAACCTCTCACCTGTTTTATCCTGATTCCTCATCTGCAATATTGTAGATGTCAGAAGATAAGCTTTTCTCTGACACTCTTTCACTGTCTCTCTTTTTTTTCTGTGTTCTTCACTTCTCTCCCGACCAGACCAGCAGTAATGAGTAAAGGTCGTGTGTCTGCTCTCTTCAGTTGTATTGTCAGGGTTTCTTACTGAGGAACTTATTAGCTCTGGCCTTTGCTTGCTACCTTAACAAGCTGGAAACACAGCAAGCAGAAAAGAAATAACATCACACAAAGATACTCCTACACAAAGGACACACTGGTTCTACAGTTTGTTTATTTTTATTGTGAAATTCAATTATTTATTATTAAGCTCTTCACGCAAAAACAAAACAAGAATACTGTAATGTCAGTGTGCAGATTTTGTTTTAGTATATAAGCTGATTATTATTATTCTTAGCCACCAGATCTCTTTACAAGTTGACATTTACAGAAAAATAAACAGGTTGCACTCAAACGAAAGTCCAAATGCTACATGTACAGGTTTTCCAAGCAAGGTGCTTTGATCTGCAGCCACCTAGGCATCTGAAGAGAATGTTTTCTCAACCATGTACTGATCCAATATGACTTTTACAAGCAGTAAATACATTTTGAATGAGGAAACTGTAATGAAGAAACATTGTTTGGCTATGACATTATCATAACAATAGTGTTACTGTATCACTTAGTGGAAGTGACACTGGTTTTATTGGTCGAAAAAGATTTGTATTTGCTGTTTGTGCAACTCTAATGTGTAGACGTGACTGTTTTAATGACTAAATTTTCATTTAGTCATAGCATTTTCAGGTTATTTCTTGACAAAACTATAGAAAATGGATATTAAGTGATAAAGTTCAGTATTGACCAGATTGTCAGTTCATACATTACAACTTTTTAATTCTAACATCATTTCAAGAAAAGAATTGTTATAGCGATTTCATACATATGCTTCTCATATTAATTAGTTCATATGTGAGTTTCATCCTCTGACATATTCAGCATAATGCCACTGAGATTTGTAGTGATCTACAACTTTGCTAAACAACTGATAATAAGTCTGTTTCCTCTAAATGTGCCTGTCCACACTCCAGCTGATATCCACCTGATTCCCTCTTAGCTGACCTGGATGGGTCAGCCTCACTGATCATCACTGTTTATGGTTTTGCAACGTGCATCTGGCACTAGGCTCCAGAGCAATCTCTTCTTTTCATCCTGACAAGATATATGATTATCGATGACGTGGATTTGAGTCTTCATAAGTTCCAGCTTGTCTGATCATGGTCAGAGTCTCTCCAGAGTTCTGCCTGAAAGATCTCTGGATAGACTCGCAGGAATTGCAATTTCTTTACTTTGTACTATTTTTCTTTGTTCAATAAACCTGTAATCATTTTCACTTTTACAACCAGACTCCTCATTCTTGACAGAGAAGTTTTTGCCTCAACAAAATCAAAAAACAAATCACTAATTATCTAATGAGACCATGTAAAAACAGACAAAAAGAAAAGAATAAAGGGTGGATTTTGATATAAGATTATTTAGAAAATCACAGAAACGAAATAAGGAACAAGTGATCAGATTTTCACGTCATAAAATGTACAGATGAACCTGTGATGGACTGGCAAACTGTCCAGGGTGTACCCCGCCTCTCGCCTGTTGATTACTGGTATAGGCTCCAGCTACCCGCGACCCTGAATTGGATGGAGGAGTATGGAAAATGAATGGCTGGATGGAAAATATACAGACATTACTGTAAAAAAGGAGATAGGAGGGAAGGAGTCTCTATTAGTCACCACAGATTTGCTTTGCTTAGCTTTTCTTTATACATGCAAATATACCGGTACACACTCACTCACAACCTCCACTGTATTCTGTGGGCCATTATACTGTAACAGACTTTTCCTTCACCTACTGTGTTTTCTTCATGGCTAGGTTTTGTTTTAATCATTCACCCACACACACATTTCTGTGTGTTGAGTATCCCAGCAGCCTCCAAAGTAGGATTTAAAGTCTGAATGAATGTGTATGTAATTCAATGAGACACAACCTAAAATGTAGACTTACTACAGCCTGAAGGGGGTTCTTTATTTCTGGTGTCTTTCATGTTTGGACTGCTTGTTTAAGAAAATTAAAATCGAGACCTTTTTATATTCAAATCCATTTATTTCGTTACTTGCAATGGGTTTTTCTGAGCCATCAATTTTAATTACCGCATTCACTATTTTCAACTTGCAAACAGACGCCATGTCCAAAAGGGAGCTCAGGACGTAAATTTAACATATACAAGACAATAAATAAATTATGCTAATCCAAAGCAAAAAACAATCACAACAAAATAAACAAAGAAATAAATAAAAGTGAACAAACAACAAAGCTGTAGCTCAGGAGTTGCTGTGGTCATCCTTCGGTCTGAAGGGTTGATGCAGTCCTAATCCTGCAATGGTCACATGCCAAATGTGCTTGGATAAGATATTTATCTCGACTGTCTAAATTAAATGTATCGTTTCTAATTACTTGAAATAAGCATGTCATGATAATAATTGCCTTCATTTGTTGGAAAACAGACAGTTGAAATAAAGAAGAAAATGTTTTAGAGGGAGTTGACTTATTGACACCTTTCTAATGATACCTTCTTGTTGCATGCTCATCCATCCATCCATCCATCCATCCATCCATCCATCCAATCTATCTAGCTGCCTTATCTATAGGGCAGCGTGGTGCTGTGGTCAGCAATGTGGCCTCACAGCAAGAAGGTCACTGTCTCGAGCCGCGGCTAGGGAGGGTTGTCTAGTGGCCTTTTTGCATGTTCTTCCCATGTATGTATGGGTTCTCTCTGGGTACTCCGGCTTCCTCCCACCCACAAGACATGCAAGTTAGCTTAATAGCTATGGTTAAAATGACTTCTATGTTGTCAAACTTTTCTTCCATGTTTATCTTACTTGTAATCTTACTACTAACATCAATATGTATAAGATTCCTATTGCTAAAAGAGCTTGTTTCTGTTCCCTACAGGAGCTGGAGGCTGGTCTCCTCTGTTCTCAGACAGATACCAGTGGTTGGAGGTAGACCTGGGGAGGCGAACAAAAATTACTGTTGTTGCCACCCAGGGTCGTTATGGCAGCTCTGATTGGCTGACAGCCTACCTGTTGATGTTCAGCGACACAGGACACAACTGGAGACAGCATCGACAGGAAGACCGTTTAGGGGTAATCCTCTGGCAACTATTATACCAAAACATCTCTGATGGGTTAAATGGAAAACCAGATAGATTTAAATAAAAAAAAAGTTATATAAAAAATAATAATTGGAAGGATACACAATATGGGCTGCCCTGTGGTGTGTTGGTTAGCACTCCAGCCACACAGCAAGAAGGCAGCTGGTTCAAGCTTTGGCTCTGTGCAGAGTTTGCATAGAACATGCGTGTGACTGGTCGTACCCCACCTCTCTCCCAATGATTGCTGGGAAAGGCTCCAGGTACACAGAGCGATACAGATAATAGATGGGGATGGACACACAACATGACCCTTACTTGTTAATCCAACCATCTCTCATCTTCAAAATAAGATGTTTTCTCAGCCTAAGCATTATTTGTAATAATCAACACATCAGACCAAGATTGTTTCTTGAGGTGTAATGAATCTAAAATAAAGATTTTAATGCTAACAAGGTACATGATGCTAAAAGTTACACATTTATTTCACTCTGTACACAGAAGACATCCTCAAGAAAAAGGGAAGGGGCCTGGGAAGTCCCTGTGATTGCCTCTGTATATTGAAAACTTTTGAGTATTGAGCCTTTGCAGCCTGAGAGCACCACTTTCTGCAGATGGCCTTATGATGTCCCATTTCAAAGACTTACACCCAATATGAAGTGGTGCTGGCTGGCATTTTGGGAAAAAATGTCAATATTTTTAAAGTGAGATTAGTTTTGGTGCAAGTGGGGTGCAATCACTGTTTCCATCAGCCACCCTATGATAGCCATAGAAGCAGTTGCAGCTTGGACTTTGCTCTCTTTGCATTCAGCAGGTGCTATTCTTTATCTGAGTAATCTGGTTCGCATTCAGCTGAGCACAAAGTTTTTTGTAAAATGTCTACAAATTGAAGATAAAATGAGTTATTAGAAAAGTTCAGAAACAAAGAAAGTAAGGCAGGCTTATTTGCAAATCACATTTCATGACAACTAAAAGTGCTTTACACAAAACAATAAACACAAAAGAAATGTTAGAAATTTATGGAAGCATAAAGCTGTCATTCCTTTGTAAAACGTTGGGACCTTAACATGTTATAATGTGATTAAATCATTGAAAAAAACTTGAAAGATAACACATAAAGAGATTGTTTATATGTAAAATAATCACTTCTCACTCAATTGAAACAACATTATCAGTGGTCATCATCCCATTATGAGATAGAACACTATCATTTCTGCTTATTGCTTATTAGCAGCACTGATGCAGGAAGACTTTTGAGCCTGAAGCGGGAAGCCAGTCCATTACCAAATCTTTAGCATTACAATACATTTTCAGGAGAAACTATATAAACTATGTATTTACAATGCGATTATAAATAAAAACACAATGAAAAGGCAGCTTTGCTCCCCACCTCAATAGACTTTAAAATCGGATAATTGAATAAAAAAAGCTGAACATTCTTCCTCTTTTCTTTTTTAAAAAATTTGTTTTACAAAGATTTTCTAAGGCTTTGCATGAAGGTTGCTCATAAGGTTGCTATGGACGCTACGTTTTGTGTGGGATGTTCTAGTCGTGCTTTGGGCTCCTGCCCAGGCTTTTAGTTGACATTTTCCAGGCATGAAATCTAAATTAAGTAATTAGTAATCAGTTTTAACATGTCTTTGTAATGTTTTAAATGACTAATTGTAGAAAAACTGACTTGAATCTTGGTCTTTAAATATATGATATCCAAAATATTTGATATTATATTTTATAATTTAACAACAAAGAAGCTAAAATTATGGGACAATCAATCTCTTCGACCTTATGCAAACTTTCAGTCTAACTTTAACCTGAGCTGCTGTGTAATAACTTTTGTTCCACCCAACAACTGGAGTTCTGTTAAATACGGATAAAATAAACTTTCGCCTGTTTAACAATTAAATTAATAAAATCTGAATCCACAGTTGCATTCACTGTCCCCTAACCCCCAGTTATTACTCAGAAGCTAACTTATTTGTGCCTAAAAAATAAATATTCTAGTTTATTTAGGATATTACAGGCAAAATGTTCCAATAAATGACAGCTTTTTCATGACATCTGATTGACACTAACGGCAGCCTGAGAAAAATTGAGACTGATGGAGGTTTAGAGGCAGGTAAGGAGCTGAAAAACTTCAACATTAGTCTGTGTGTTACGGAAACTGAACAAATCACGGCTCAAAGAAGGAACCATAACATATGAGAGAGACTACCGCCAACAGCAACGTTTAAAAGTAAATTTATTAAACACAAAACCAAAAAGCAAAAGGGAGCCCCGGCCAAAATAAACAAAAGAAAGGAACAGTCACAGACCAGCCACGCAATGGGCCGTAGGATCCGGACTGCTCCTCAAACCAAAATCCCAATAAATCAAGTAAATCAAACCGATAACAGGACTACCGGAGACTTCCAACTCAAACAACTACCAAAGTGGTCGGCGGTGACCTCCTCTGGCTCTGCTCACTCAGCCTTTTGTGCCTTCTGTGTGCAGGCAGGGAATGCCACTCCAGCCAATCACTACAGGGGTACAAATAGAGAGACTGGTGAGTGTAATAAAGAGGCATTAACCAGCTGACGGAGGTACACGCAACAGTTTGTGAAACTGAAAGGCTGTGTTCCTAGAAATAATTTTGGAGATGCAGAGAAAGAATATCTGCATACATGTGGATATTAGAAGCCCAAAAATGTTCAACCATTATATAAATTACTAACTTTTCTGACTCAATTAGCTTTAGACCTTTGCTGATGTTCTTTCCCCTTTTCCAAATAGGTCTTTTAAAGAACTTTTAATATTATATATTTTATTTTTTTATTTTTTATTATATTTTATTTTATTTTATATTAATATTTATTACAATATTGTGTCAGTATGGATGGGTGTTATCTCAGTCATATTTGCTCTTTAGTTCATTCTCATATCCTCTCCTCTTCTTTTTGCCCCTTTCACCTCCCGTCTCTCTCTCCTTGGCTGAAGGCTTGTCAGAGGTTACTCATATTCCCAAAGGTGCTCGGGTGGATAAATGGGATGTTGCTCTGCCTAGCCTTCTCAGCAGGAAACAGAGCCATTTGTTGAGCTTAACGCTCCATTGCCCAGCCAGCTCAATCCTTTAAAGCACTGAAGATGGCACTGAGATCACAATTATGCAGCACCAAGGAAGCTGTAGTGTCACCTATAAGCCTCCTCAGCAAATTTACACACACTGACAATGTTAGACATTCTTGAATACGGAGAATGCACATGAGTAACAAATGCATTTTAACACATGTACACATCACAGCAAATGTGTGATTGCTTGTCTGGTCCTTATAGGTAATAATGGATCTTTCTCTTCTTTAAGCCACAAAGCCTTTCCTGGATTTGCAGGCAGCTGATTAAGACAGTGGAGGCCATTAGTCTTTTGAAAGAGGCATGATACACACACAGATTAGAACTCAAGGTTATTGATCATTAGGGTGAGATAAGAGAGCTTGAGAGACATCATCAGGAAATTAATTCAATGGCCTATCAAAGCTCCAAGTTTAAAATTCAGAGGGATTGTTTCAGGGAGACACTAAAACGGTGAGAACTGTTGTGGCATCTCTATTGTCTGTAGGTTTTTTAATGGTTCCATTGGAATATTTTTACATTTTTATTTAGCTATGATTTGTTATTTTTGTTATATTTAATTCATCATGATGGAATGGACTGGGTATACAGTATATATGTGTGCAGGGTATATCCTGCACAGATCACTATATTACAATACAGATTTAGGTAAAGACAATCCAGAAAATCACCTTTATTCTCTCCTTAAAATTTAAAACCACATGTTTTGTTTCACACAATCAAAGTGTTTTTATTAAATCTTCCTGAAGTTTCTTCAAACACATGAACCAAAAAGTTGCATTGATTGACAAAATTTTCTTGAAAAATGTAAAATTAGCATTAAATGAAGATATACATGTATTGTTTCAGGCCTATCCAGGCAACAGTAATGCTGATACTGTGGTCAAGTACAAACTGGAGCAGCCAGTGATCACTCGCTATCTCCGCTTAATCCCTCTGGACTGGAACCCTACAGGGAAAATTGGACTCAGACTGGAAATATATGGCTGCAGATATTGTAAGTTTATTTTCTATAATTAATTTCTAATGTGAATTTGACTTCTGCTTTAAAATTCAACATCTTTTGATAAAGTTATAAAGCTTGTGTCTAGATTTCGTGGTCCTGCTTGTCTATATAAACATTTAAGCATGTTATTTATCTCAATCTGGGATCTCTTCAAGAGTACCATTTTGTGCTTCCATTTTTACAAGCACAAGTTTAAATTTAAACAGTAACATACATTTTCACTCATATTTGTGTTCAAAATTTTAACCCCAATTCTATTTTAGAAACTACATAGAAACCGCACAATGGGGTTTATAGTGAAGTTTGTCGTAGATGACAGAATAGTTGTCTAAACAATGTAAAAACGGTCAGTTTGGGTGAGATACGCACAGACAACAGTAATGAAAACTTCACATAATAAAATTAATGTCAAACATAAGTGAATATTGGTTGTTATTTATGAGATGTTTAACAACTGAGCTCCAGCATTATAAAATAAAATAAAATAATAGAAATTTACATGGCAATTGTGTTAACTTTGAAATAGTATTAGGTATATGTTAACTATGGCAACTCTTTCAGATGTAATAATAAGGTAGAGACAAATACAAAGGTAGTGCTCATTGGATAGTCAAACCTATGGCTGCATAAATAATGGATTGCTAAACCACCCCTGACTACAAGATTTATTAAAAAGGAAGGGCTTAAGTTTGATCTGAAAGATAGAGAGGATGTCTGTTTCCTAAACCCATAGCGGAAGTTGGTTCCATAAGACGGTCAGCCGAAGGCTTTTTCTCCCATTGTGTTCTCAGAGATTCTGGAATCACAAGAAAACCTGTTGGGACGGTTGGAAGATATGGAGGGAGAAGTAGGGATACGGATTAACTTAACTCTTATTGACTTATTCAACTTAACTCTTATTCACTACAATACAAACAGACAGAACGCAACACGGGCAAGAATGACAGGAAAACTAAACAACAGGGACACGGACTCAGTCAAACTAAAGTAATGAGAACAGAACACAAGAGATACACTTCAAACAAACGAGGAACCGGTGTAATAAAAAAATAACCAAGTTTTGCTAATAAATTAATGCAAAACAGGAAACGGGGAACTCAACAAAAAAAAAAAAAACAGGAAACCAAAAGGAACGCAACAAACCTTTAAACCATAACAAAACCTGCAGTCTGAGAGCAAAGTGCTTTGTTTGGAATATCAAACTATAAGATCTTTGCTATACATTGTAACCTGGTCATGCACAGCTTTATACATGAAGAGAAGAATTCTAAACAATATCCTAAATTTAACAGGAAGCCAATGAAGAGAGGCTAAAACTGGAGAAATATGATCTCATCTATGGGTTTGTATCAGAACCCTTGTTAGATTGCAGTAATTCAGCTGAGAGTTAAAGAAATACAATAGCACAATGGCTCTCAGTCAACCTGACAACGTGCTGAAGAGAAACTGGGATAGTTATTGTTTTTTTATCTGTCAATGGTGATAATCTGTTCTAGCCTTACGCAGGGCTTTCTTATATACTATTAAACTATTTGAGTAGAAAATTAAAATACTAAAATGGGACAGGTCACAGTCACTTTTATATTTTAAGAAGAATATTGTGAAAGAAATTTTGAAGATTGGAACAGATTGTGGAAAAAGTTCTGCTGAAATCAGCTTTAAAGCTATTTTCATGGAGCATGTGGTTGTTTCACTCCATCCTTATGTTGGACACTGATTAATAAAAGCAACATGTTCAAATGCAACACAGTCTCACACCCAAAGCGTCAACCGTCTGACGTTTTGTCAGTTGCCTTTATCGTCACTGGGTGACTATTTAGGTCCCCGTTTTTCGTCAGGTGTTGACGCCACGGGAAGCCTCTGGGATGTGAACTCCCTCACTGTGTTATAGTCACGTGACGTTTTCCGTGTCATATTG
>JBAMHV010000015.1:8848555-8861936 GCA_037177535.1 Pseudomugil gertrudae
CCTGAAGAGGGTATAGAGCTGGTCCGCTGTTCCACGACCGGGACGAAAACCACACTGCTCCTCCTCAATCTGAGGTTATTACGTATTTTAATTGGAATTCAGTTCTCCCAATAATTATGTCCACAACAATTGATTCAATGACTGTGTCATGCCAGATTATTTTTGCATTTTTGTACTGAGAACCTGGATTTATTAGAAAATCTGGCACTGATGTGTGCTTTTTAAATAGAAGTCAATCATGTCTACAAATTTTAAAGCTTCTCTCCCTACTTATCACTGTCTTGTAGCTTCTGACATGGCAAACTTTGATGGCAGCAGCAGCCTGGTCTTCAGACTGAGTATCAGGCCAAGCTGGACGTCGAAGGAGATTATCACTCTGAAGTTTAAAACCCTGAAAAACTCAGGTACGCTGCTACACGCAGAAGGACAGAGAGATCACAGCCTCAACCTTGTGCTGGAGAAGGGAAAGCTGCTGCTCTACCACCAACAAGGTACAATGTTTTTTTTTCACATTTTCAAAACACAAATTCTGATCTTTGTCATTGTATTTGTATTTAATGTAATTTTATTGCCCTTACAAACATCAAGGGGAAAATTTCAATTTTTATTTATTTAGTAATGAATCACAAATGAGGTTATGTTAAACCACTTTTATATTAACCAAGCACATTGAGCTCAGTCCAAATCTACATTGATATTCTGGATTAGTGGTCAAATCAAAACATTAAAAGAGGGCATATCTGTAAAAGTAAGCAACAGATTTAAAAACTGCCATGGTTTTCTTTTGCCCGAGTGGGTTTTCCTCCAACTTCTTCCCTATGTTCATAAATGTTCAAACTCTGTAGAGTTTGAGTAAACAAATTCTAAATGACCTACATATGTAAACTAAAACTTGGCTGAATTTAATTTAAAATGGAAATCTGGAAGATTAGCAAAAGACATTAATGCCAGGGTTGACAGTAAATGCATAGATAACAATATGTGAAGTAACCCCACCTTGTTAAGCTTAATTTCTGTTCATTTAGGATTTAAATATCTGATGTTTTTATTACAATTACCATGATGCATTTGTCTCGTTATTAGACTGGTAAACAAAAAAGAATGCCAGTAGCAGCATGTGTGGTTTTTATATTACCTCAGTAACTATAACAACAATAGTCCAACAGAATCCTAACTAACATACCCTGTCATGTGCGACACGCATTCTTCATTCATTGATCACATAAAAAAAACTGACAACTGTCTGGAGTTACAGTCAAGTTAATTTCGTTACTATTTATTTTTTTGCGATCATACCATCAATAAAATAACTTCAACATGCATCCTTGTGCCATGACTCCAAAATATGCAACACTGCTGAAAAATGCTGATGTCAATACTGAAAATGAGCATAAATATGTGGCAGTAAATGTAACAGAGCTGAGTGTGCAGTTCACCTTTATGGAAGCCACAACATCTCTAATATCCTAAAGGCTGGTTTTTAAATTTCCCTCCCAGCTATGGTGTGCATGCTTTAGGCTATCTTGGCACTTCCATTTTCCAAGTTTTTGATTAAATCTTCCATTAACATCACGTAATGTAATTAATGAATCGATTGTTGAGATTTTGGAACTCGGTTACAACTGATTTACATTCACATTAGGAAAATCTATTATTTGATTATGTCTCCACCCCCAGAGGTCACAGAAGAAAATCCTTTGGACATGAGAATGCACAGCTGTTTATCTCTGTTAGGCGTTGTACTCCACATCTTGTTCTATATTTTAGCTGGGATGAGTTCCAGCCCTGAGCAGACCCTGAGCAGGATAACATGGGTGACCTAGCTTTAAAAATAATCTGTTTTTTTTTTTGTTTGCATGGCAACAAGAATATGGGACTCTGGCTCAGGTGGTAGTGCATGTCCAGTAACCACACGATTAAGAGCTGGAATATCAAAAGCAGTCAACTTTAATCACAGGATTCTGAAAACCTTTCATTACTGAAACTTTCTATTTTGAATTTAATTAGTTTGGAATTACTTTTTAGCAAACTTCTCAGCTTGGTCTCTCTTAACTCATCTTTATTCATTGTCCATGAAAACAAAATGCCAGTTGAACACCAAACTGCTGCATTATTACACCTTCACTCAGATTCCATAGATTCCCCAGTCTGGTCTCTAAAGATGGAATTTTATTATGTACCACATTTTTTCTTGTAATGAAATAGAGCAAGCTTGAAATCAGTCCCTATCCATCTGCTGTAAAGCTGTGAGATGAGATTCTGTAAGATACTATTCATCCAGGTTTGGGGAACTGTGCTTCCATCCATTTGGCCAGTTAACTCATAACATTGTTTATGTTTAATCTTGTCTCAAAAAATATGTATGAGAAAAAAGTTATCAAATTTTGGGATTTGAGGAATTCAGTCATGTTAAATTACAGATTTATGTCAAGTTTGTTATTAATTTAGTATTATAAATTGAATATTAACTAAAGGGGTTGATGCTACCTACATGTGCTAAGGATAAACTCAGTACACAGTAAACAGTAAGGCATGTACAACATGATACATTAGCTTTTTCTGCACTGGACTAATGAAAGGGCTATTGGAGAAACTATTTTTGTATGTGTGTAAAGGAGGTTAAAGCTAGGATGCTGTTAGACTATTTGGCTGTTGCATGATCACCATGCTAAAAGCATCTTAATACCTCAAATGCCACCTGACTGCTGGTTTGTCTTAACTGAAGGATGTCTTAGCCATTTTGGCTTTGTACTTTTCTATGCGATTGCAACTACTGAATGAAATGGTCCCATTTTTTTCTATGTGCTGTTTTCCATCCATGGAGTAGTACCTGAAAAAGCTTCAAAGGCTACAAAAGTCACATCTCAAATATGTTACTTATTTTGTTCTATGTTCACTGGCCACAAATATATTATCAGGAAATCACATAAGGTCAGCAAGTTAATACAATTAAAAATGTAAACATGGTCAAAAAGACTGACTGAAGTCCAAGCCGAACATCAGAATAAGAAAGAAAAGGGCATTCATAAAGATTTAAACATGACTGTCCTTCAACATAGATTAACATTTATTTTCTCCAAACATCTCTATACTGGTGGGTCCAATGGCTATCCCAGTACAAAGCTGCCATAAGTACATTCAATCCAGAAACTGGTGCAAACTGACATCAGATGGAAGCATATCCATCACTGATCAATACATCTTATTTTATTTCTCTCGAACTGAAATGAACTTCTCGAACTTCTCTTAGACTGAAATGGCAACATGTCTAAGTATTACATTTTATCAATCACTCATTCACAAAATTACATGAACAGACCATGACTGTAGCCTCTCCCCAGCTGTTATAGGGTCTGTTTTGATCAATTAAATCAGTTATAACACAGTAATCAATTAGTATACTGTTAAACCCTCTTAATCATGGAGAGAAAATAAACTTTATTCCAAGATAGAGGTTAAAAAATATCTCTTGAGCATGTCTGCTTGTGTTGTTTCCATCGTAAAAAGAAATCCCTCGTCGATATTAGAGGTCAGTAAAAAATAATCCTAATTATCAGACTTATTAAAGGGCAGCAGGAACTTAGTTGACCACTCTTTACAGCCAACAACTTGTAAATTTGGACAACCTTACTTATTTGATTTAATGGAAAAGGGTGTCCATTTTTTTTACCACACTTTAACACATTGAAAGTGTATAATACCATCCTTAAACTAACAACATGTCCAGTCCTGACGCAACAGCAGAGAAAAACATGGAGTGCAACTCTTGTAACCTAAAAACAAGACAGGGACAACAATTCCCACCGGATCACAAAACTGGGTAATAGATGATTGGGAAAATGTTTCCTGGTTTAACGAGTCTCAATTTTAACGTAACGTTCAGATAGTATGCTCAGAATCTCCCATAAGCGGTATGAAAGATTAGATCCATCCTGCCTTGTGTCAGATGTTGAGAATAAATAGAATCTCCAACAAATTCTGTATCGTACACAACTTCCTCTCCCATTAATCTGCTCTCTCCGTTCATTTTAAAGTGGCATTTCTCACAAACAGTCCTTATAGTACTGATAAAACTGATATTATATAGTTATTACTGATCCACAAAAAAATCCTTTTTAGCACTTCGCAGTGTGGGCACATCAATAGACTTAAAAACATAAAAGAGTCAAGTGAGAAAACAAATCAGAGGCAGAGCAGATAAGATTGTATAGGTGGATCATACGGTGATAAAATATTCAAATCAAGTATGAATACACAGCATATACCACTACAGAAACTAGTAAAAAATCAAAACAGGTATTTGCTTTAAGAACTGGACTGCAAACGTTGGGCCTTTTGCACTTTTTTACCATTTAACCTGAAATATGCTTTTGCATTCTCTCATTTTGACTATTTTGGACCACTGTGAATGTACATTCCTAAAACCCTTTTTAATGTTACTTTTAATGGCTTATTATTTTTTTTCATCTATGCTTATTTCAACAAAAACAGTTTGACACAAGTTAAATATTCAGTCAGATACTGATATACACAGTATACTGATATAAAAACAGCTATCAGTGCAAAACACACTTTTGATTAGCTTAGAAATTTAGGAAAATGCAGCCTTAAGTAAATAACAAAATATGATGTATTACACACTGTCCATCTGAGTTTTTTCCTTTAAATAAAGTTTTATAAACACTTCCTTTTCCAGTTTTTTTTCCCATTTTTTTATACATAGCTGTCACCTTCCCTACATGGTCAAACAACATCAATTGATCTTTGATAACATGGTGAAAAGGGTGCAGACATTGCAAACTATATAGCATTTTATTTATTATTTATTTAGAAGTTTCTGTTGTTTGTCTGTTACAATTCCATGTTCTTCTCTTACTGACTGCACAAAACTCTGTCTGATTCTCTCAGGAGTTTGCAGTGTGCAGATGGTATCATTTAGATCAATAGCTTGAAGCATTTTCTGTGAGCCACAGCATGTCCCCCAGAAGAGAAAAGAAGAGAAGAGAAGATCAAATAAACAAACCCAAGATAATACCCACCAGCTTAGATGTTTTATCACTATTGGAGAGTGTGAGATATTCTCTGAGGCTCTTGCTTATCTCTACCATTTGGCAACCTGATCTTGTCAGTCCCAATCCTCTCTTTAGCAGAGCTGCAAATCATGAAGAAAACAAGTTGCTGAGGCACAAAAGAGCTAAAGATAGCTTTTCGTGGTTAACAATAAGGACCAGATACATATATGTGATATTTATATCAGACATGAGTAAACATCCCTTTTTTAACCAACAAAAGTTAGTAATACACATTTGCATGAATCGTGATTGAGCAAAAATACACAAAACGACAGACACAAATAAGCAAGCTGACAGACAAGCAACAAACAAACACAGTGAAACAGATAGACCCACTCTGCCTGTGGCTGTCCAAGCTGTTTGAATAAATTGACTAGCTCATTAAGATTGGTGTCTGGTTTCCATACCCACATCATTTCCCCTGTCCTTTGCATTTATCAAAGTGTCAGTTTCCTATAATCTAGCTCATTGGTTCATAATTTGGTTCAGTTGTGAACTGTCAACTGGACGAATGGTGTTGTGTATTGCTGGCTAAATTAGGAAGGCATCATAAAAGCTGCATGTTAATAATGATGTTTTTCTGTGTTTCTTTGCTGACTCGGTCATGGTGCACATTAAAAAAAGTCACTGTCTTGATATCCGGACAGTATGACAGGATGTGAAACAGTGACATAAAGTGAACTAATGTAAAATTGTGTGCCGGGACAGAAGCTTACCTAACTGCTTTGGTAACACAGTAAAATTTATATTATAAAAGTTTAAAGATGAATGGCGCATCAATGATAATCCTAATATGAGATCCTTTATTTAAACATTTTTGCTCAGTATGTCTTAGTAATTTGTCTGCACAACTCAGTCTGATCTGTGGTTAAGGAAAGTTTTTACAGCAATAAATTTTGTTTCAAATGTATTTCAAGTGCAGATCCTACATAATAAAATAGTGAGACGGTTATAGCTGCATATCTCTTGCTAACACCTGTAAATGTCATCTTTTTGAATGGAGTTTCTGTGAAGGCTCATAGTGGAATAGCAGGTAAAATGTGGTTAAGTCTTTTTTTTAGACTCATGGGTTGTCTGAAACATGTTTTCTCACAATTTCTTCTAAAAAAAGATAGGTAATGAGGAAAAGAATGTGGAAATCACTCAGTGGAAGAAAAGAGAAGGAAAAATCAGGAATGGAAGTTTTAAATCATTATTTATTCTAAGATTTTCTTAGATGGTGTCTTCACTTAAAATATCAGATTAGTATTAATCATGACCTATGAATAATTTGTAACTATTTATGGACTGTATTACAGATTATTTTGTCTTGTCTAGACTACCCCCCAAAAGATGGGAAACAGCTATGGTATATAGATAGATAGTATTATAGATGTTAAATAATTGCTTGATGTTTTCAACCAACATAAAAAGTCATTTTTAACAGAAATTAAATTTCTGTGTTTTAATTGTTCATTATGATTATTAAAAATAATAATAAAAACGTTTTTTCTTTTTCAATAATAAACCTTTTTATATGGTATTAATGTGATTAAACTGAACCCAGAGGTCATTTTATTAATGGAATATTGCTAAGATTTGCAGATAAAAAAGGAAATACTTTAACCTGAGTATTTTTGTTCATTACATATTAGTCAAATCTGAAAACTGAAATATTTTTGGTCATCTTGTTGGCGTAGAATTGCATCATTTCATCATTGCTTTCATTTAATGATTTAACCTTGGATAGTTTCATGAAACTGTAACTTGCAGTGCTGAATGTAGTTTGGAAATAAAAATGTCTGCCTCCAATCTTATAGGCTGTGTTTCTCAGCTGTAAAGGGATGATAATCTGTTGTGGGCTGGGTATTAGTTTGTTGGTGCAGCAAATGCAGTGGTAAACCATCTGTACTGGTCTGTGAAGGTAGGTGTGGGAAGCAGCTCTGCATAGACTGTTGCCTCATGAAATGGATGAATTTTTCATAGTTCTCTGATTGTAATATTGCATTCAGTAGTTCTACAACTGCATACATTTACATTGAAGCAAAACCTTGTTCCAGGGTATTTTTACATAGCTTTCCCCATTGTCACTTCTGATGATATGTCGATGTATAACTTCAAGCCAATTTAGTGAAGGATTACTAATTGATTACGCTTAGAAATGTATTATGGCTAAATTCTATGAACGTATCTCCTCAATCTTATAATCAGCAGTGCAGAGATTAGATGAGTTAGCATGAAATTATCTGATTAGATTTGCATGCTTACAGTAAGCAGGGATCTCTTTTGGACAGAACCAGGCTATTTCCCTTTTTGTTTCACACTCAAAGCTAATCGCCTCCTGGCTTCAGGTCCTGTTATAGTTATTCATTCTCAATCAACAGATCTTCAAATGAGAAATACCATTTATAATAAATGAGCTGGTGTATCTGGTCAGCAGAGCCTTTTTAACCTGCAACAAATCAAGAGATGTAACAGCTTTAACCAGCTGGTGTTGGGTTTGCAGTTAATCATATCCTGGTGCTTTTTTTCAGGATGAACCCTTATTATGTTCTGTCTTATTGTAGGAAATGTTTTTCTCTTTGTATCAAATGAGGAATAGGACTGGATATGCTTAATTTTTAGGGTTTGGGCTTGTTAAAATTGGTTTATGGAGCTGAAGACAGGACATTCACCTTGAAATGTTTTGAAAATAAATCAAAGCTCCTCTGCAGAAAGTTCACATTAAAAGATTTCTGCAAATGATGGAGACAGCACTTCTCTGAAAAATGACCCCAACATCAACGTTTCAGGTGTGAGCTCATCCTCTGGAGGTCAGCTTCTTGTTTCTCTGGGTAGTCTGCTTGATGACCAACACTGGCACCCGGTAACGCTGGAGTGGCTCAGCTCTCACCTCAACCTCACCGTGGATAAAAACACACAGCAGGTTCAATTACCATTGGAGCTCAACCACTGGCACATTCACACGGTGAGAAAGAAGCACACACTTGTTTAACTTCTTCTGGCTTTGATTGTGTTTAATTCATGAAAAATACATACTGATGCCAAATAAATTCAAATTATTTCTTAGGACTACTTTTCCTCAGCTCAAAGGCCTGCTCAACTTTAACACTCACATAGATGAGGTTAGATGCCTTTACTACACTGGCAAATGTTAATATCAGCACAATTTATGTTGCATTTATTGAGCCTTTGTTTGAAATCAGACAATGCGCTTTCAAAAGAGCAAATTGTCCCCTCCATATACTTCCTGTTGGTAACACATGGTCCGAGGTGTATATTCCTGAATAAGTAGAAATCCTGTCCAGCAGCTGTTCCAACTAGTCACGAAACCAGCTGAATTTAATGAGCACAGTTCATCTGCCAGGTAATGAGCCTGTTAGTGAAAACACCTGTTCTATATGTACAGGTAGATCCACTTCGACTTCCTGGCAGCTGGATGAAACACATCGCACATGATTAATAAATCCCTAATATGAAAATGGGAATAAGGTTAAGTTACTCATACAGTAAAAACGGTTTGTTAAGTGATAGAAAATCTTGGTCTTTGAATCCCATAATGCACGGAAAGTAGATTCCAATTTCAGCCGAGGTACTACCCTGCAGGTTGTCTGCTGCCTGTTTTAGTGCATTTTTTAATGTTGATTTTTTTTCTGCACAGTTGAGTCTGGCAGCTGTTCAGAGTCATGGACTGCAGAAACCCATCCTGCCCAACAGAAACTTTTATGGCTGCATGGAAAATCTAATATACTCCAACCTCAACCTAATCAACCTGGCCAAAAGGAAAAGCCCTCTGGTCACTGCTATGGTATGCTGTTTTGTTTTGGTATTTTTAGAGCATCATTTTAACTATTCAGAATTCATCAGTAGGAGAAACAATTGATTTTACCTATGACATTCACGATTGCTCCAATTAGTCAAGAGCACAGGCCACAGTATATTTTTGTAGACTTCTTTATTTCATTATATGAAAAAAAGTAACCATCCCAAAGATGATGCAATGAAAAAAACACATTTTCTCTACTATTATACTATATTATTCTTAATAACAAAATACTTTTACAACCACACTTGTTCTTTTCAACACAAAACTTTCTTTTTTGTGTGTTTTTTTTTAAATATTCAATTGAAAAACTAATCTGATGTTTTATTTGATCACAAAGGAGATTTAAAACATTTTCATCAGGAAGAAGAGACAAATGCAAACCCCAAAGAATGAAATGAAATGAATGAAAAGTACTTTATTAATCCCAGAGGGAAATTCAAATTTACAGCAGCTTTTTCAGGTCACTGGGGATCCAGGGTTTGTTATTGGGGAAGCACCTCACTGTTCTTGTTGGGATGAGGCTGTCCACACATAAGTGCATTCAATCTGTCACACACTCAGTCAAGCTGTTGATGTCATCTCCATGAGGTTCACAGAGAACATTCCAGTCTGTTGCCTCAAAGCACTATCTCAGAGCATCTTCATTAGACCAGATTTTAATAGTCTTTCTAATGACAGGTTGTTGCTCTTTCAAGAGCTTGTTGGAGGAGGAACATAGACTGTATAAAAAAAGAGGAGGACTGTAGGAGGAGGTGAGAAGATCTGGGATGTGTTCATGCAGCCATGTCTCGGTGAAGCACATAAAACTGCACTCTCTGTATTCTTTCTGAGACCAAGTTAGCACCTGGAGCTTGACAATTTTGTTAGCTAGCAACTTAAGTTACCCATCCCAACAGTTGGAAGAAACAGTTTAAATCACCATAGTTTTTGTCTCTGCCTCACTCCTGCCCTGCATCCTTTGCTTTCTTTTCAACTCTATTGGGATTTGAATTCACTGATGATCTTGAATTTGGAGAGCATTATCAGTTGATCCCAGTGGTAAACAAGTTTCATCGCCATGGAGACTCACCATAACAAGTCTTGAAAGAGCAAAAAAAAAAAAAGCAGAAAAGCTCCTGTGTAGCACAGCCTCTGACCAGTGTGAAAAATCTTCCTGGACAAACCCAAATTAACAGGTAATATCTTAAAAAAGATGCCTATATTACAAAAGTCACGAGAGTTAACACACTAGCACAATTTGCAGCCACATTTTTTTTTTACTTTTTCATTTAAGCTTTAAAGGCACCTTTTTAGCTGTTTCTTTTGTGGGGTTTCCTGTAATTTGCCTCCTGTTTCATCCCCAGACCAGGACTGGTTCTTCTTCCTCCCCAGCTGGTCCCAGCTCATCAGCTCTATTAAATGAGCAGGCTGATAGAGAGTCAGATCAGTTGGGTATCATTTGCTCAAGTTGTCACACTATCAAACCAAATTATGTGTTGTGTTGGTCTGCTTTGAATTTAACTCTTTGACCTGGTGTGTGGGGTAGTTTTGGATTATTCTAGCTCCAATTACATCTATGTGTCATTTTTATGTGGACGTTTTGTGTGGAAGTAATGTGGAAGCCTTTCTGCCTGCTTATGACGACCCATCTACTTGCACGTAATAAAAAAATTAATTTGTAGGCTTAATGTTTGCAAACCCCTTCCCTCTTTTTCTTGTGAACTGGGGAATAGTAACACCCAGTAAAAAATAATTTTCTGTTAAAACCATCTAACAACCCATTTAGAGAGGACACTAGCACATTTAGCAATATTGCAAATATCAAACTATTTTTTTGTTTTTTTGTTTGTTTTTTGTCCAGTGTTAAAGCAAGCAGAATGATATTGTGGGTGCGAAGTTCTGCTGGACATTTTTTCTTTATCTAGAGGAACTTATTGAAGATCCTCTTGGCAATCTGAATTCTTGTTAGTTTATTTTGAAAGAAAAAAAGTTTATGTTGCAGAGTTTGAGTAGATTTGCTGGACTGGACTGGAGAGGACAATAAAAGACGAAAAAGACTACCAAAATAAAGAAAAGTATATCAAGAACACTGGGAGAAAGAAATACATGTGAAAAAACCCAACCACAATTTAGATAATCTATTACATCTGTACCTAAACCCAAAAAGGCATCTCAGGATCCCCCCGTCAGAAGACAAAGTCAACAACTGTCTGAAGCATAAGTCATAAACAGCTAAAACAGAAACCATGTTTGTCAGCCAAAACCAGAAAGGCAAACAATAAAAGTTAACGTAACATGGTTGTTAGTGAGTGGACCTATAGTATAACTCAGTGACTGTGTCATCATGCAGAAAGTAGGGAGTGAAAAGTGTTTGCAGAAGAGTGATCATGCCATTGTTACCCTGCCCTCACAAAAGGCAGGCCAGGAGGACCCTGAGACCCGGGCCATCGGCAGCCAGACCAGAGCATGGACCCCAGCCACCCCGCCTCGAAGCCAACCAGAAGTTCACCCTGGAGACGGGTTAGGGAGGTCCCAGCCAGAGCACTCCACAGTCCGGGGAACAGGCCCCAGCAGCCCCAGAATGGCAATCGCCAACACCGCTGGGTGCACACCACCCAGACCATGTAGGCACGGGCCCCAAGGCTCCAAGAGCCCGAAAGCAACACCCCTACTTCCACAGACAGGTGGCCCAGTCATATCTAGCAGAGAGCCAAGACTACAGATGAATCCCAGATGGCAAAAGGACAAGGCGGCCCATCAAACAAATATTTAAAGTATCTTTTGTAGATCTTCAGCTTAAATTATTTATAAGTCTTGTGTATAAACTAAGGGGTAGGCACAGGTTGTGAGAGCAGTGGTCTGAGACTTGATCACTTCTTGGTAATTAATAAAATCTCTGTATTACAAAATAAAATTCTTTCACACAGTAAAATTCTCAGACTTTTTGTATTTTGTTCTTTCCTTCTCCATTATCTTTAGCAGTGTGTTCATTGTGCTAATCTTACCATGAATATTTCTGTTATGATTATTTCCATCATCTGCATCTGCATCATAATACTCTTTATATAATCATAATACTCTCCCTTATATACTACCTTCATCCTCAGGCTCATCATCATAATTTCTTTTAATATTGTCAAGTGTCATAAAATCCTAAAGCAAAGAAAGCTTTTAGAAAGCATGCCTATTTTACAAGAATTATTGTTAATGGCCTGCAATTGAGAATAAAATACCATTTAAATACCATTGCATTGCTAATATTTACTTCAAAGTGGTCTATATTTTCCAAATACAACAGGGATCAAATTAAATAAGGGCCTTGTGACCCTGATGCATCAGGTTTTAATAGAAGCTAATACCAGTATGGTAATACAGGTGTCCTTTATTCAAGGGCTGCTGATGAGACCTGTGTGACATCACGCTAAACCAAGTCAACTTCTGCAGATGATAAATATTCATGTTTTTATTCTCTCTTTTATATTAGTTTCTCCCTCTCTCTTCCCTCCTTTCGCAGGGCAATGTGACCTTTTCTTGTGCTGAGCCGGTTTCAGTGGCTGTGACGTTCACTGACACCCACAGCTTCCTCCAGCTGCCTGGACTGCCATCATGGATGTCAGGAGTATTTTCTATTAGACTACAGTTCAGAACATGGAACAAAGCTGGGCTGCTCCTGACCTTTGACCTCCTTCAGCAGAAGGGTTCTGTCTTCCTGTATCTGAGTGAAGCCAGGCTTCGCCTTCAGATCACTCAAGTTGACAGGATACTTCTAGAGCTTAGTACAGGTATGTCCAATGGACACAGATCAATTGAATTTCACCTTACTTGGCTTCTCCACTTGATTAAATTCAAATGAAACAGAAAAGGGATATTTATATTTTATCTAAGATACTTCAGAAACGTCCCCTGACACCTCTGACAACCCTTATCTGCAACTTTAAAAAAAAAAAAAAAAACTAATAAATTCAGTTCACACCGGGCATTCCCAGAGTCAGGAGGAGAAGAAAGGAATTGGGCTTCTTTCCCTTTCTGTTATTTTGTATTTTTATGAGTATTGGTGGTAGAGCTTGCATGAAATGTGCCATTTTGCCATCAGAAGCCTCTCATAGATTTCCGCTATTGGTACAGATTGTGAGGCGTAAGGTATCCATCCTGTGTACAGTTCCCTTGTCTCTGTGGAGCCATTTCTCAGTCTTGATTTCTATAACTTCACATATTTCAAACCACCTTCCGATTTGGCTGTTTCAAATGCACATTTTGTTTCCCCACATGATCTTAGTATTTCAAAGAAATATATTTTTAAGAGAATAAATCCAAAGCCAAAATTACCCTACTGATACAGCAGCTTGTAAACCCTGTAGTCATGTGAATTTTAGATAGATAGATAGATACTTTATTAATCTCCAAGAGAAATTCACAGTTCCAGCAGCATTGAAAGGTTGAAAACTTACGGGCATGCCGTAAGTACATTAGGATGCAAAAAGAAACTATAATAAAATAAAATAGAAGGTAAAAGTACAATTGAAAT
>JBAMHV010000015.1:8891322-8902862 GCA_037177535.1 Pseudomugil gertrudae
TTTTGATTTTGATTGATCCGGTCAGACACTCTCCTCAAGATGTTTTCCATGCTCCATAACAGTTCCGGAACCCGAGCTTGCTGGTTTGCTACGTCAGAGTGAGAGTCAGAGACTCAACTTACTGTCGGCAATGTGTCGACACCGGTCGTACAAGGACCGAACAGCTCGAACAAGGGGGTCCGGTACCCCATACTCCTGGAGCACCCCTGACAGGAGGATGGGACAAGTATAAGTGGCAATGAGAATTGTGGGTGTTGCTTAAATGAAATAGAATGAGCTTCTTTTGAAAAACCTCTTGTCTGAGCAGTTTGATAGTAAACACAGGACCAGATGGGGGCCCCAGGGCTAGAACACAACATCCAAACTAAATTTCCTGGTGCATACAAATTACTATGATGTGGATAAGTGTAGCTGTTGTGTGATAAACTAGTAAATTTATTTATTTAACATTTTAACACAAAGTTAAAGTGAAGTCAGAGTTAAATGAAATGGAATACCTGGTCACATTACAATACGTCCATGATCGCTTTCCATTTGAAATTCAGATTCAGAAAGAGACCAAAAGGAAACAGTGCAGAGCAAGCAGATGATGAGAATGATGGCACAGAGGGGAACATCCCTTTATTGCATCTTAATCATGTTATAATTAATTCTCCATTTAAATTCCACTCCATTCAAATAGCACAATGAAATACTGTTTTCAGCATTTCAGCAAAAGCCTAAAAAGGTAACAGTGTGTTAAAACTTTACAATTTATTTGATCGGTAATGCAAAACTATATTTAATATAAATCCCATTAGTGAGGATTAAAATGTATTGGGTCAATTTGTCACTTTACATACAGGGCTTCTTTATTGGGGAGGGTGACTTAATTAAAAAGTTAATTTATTTCACAAGAGGCCTTATTTAATATATTTTGATTAATTATGGTGGGACCGTGTTAAATAGCACTACTATAGTAAGTTGACAAGAGCAAATGATACATGCTTACACATTAGTCTCTCAAAGTATCAAATAACACCAGAAAAAAAAGTCGCCAGATTTGTCGTACATTTTTTTAAAGTGTAGGGAGGTCTGAAAACTTCAATTAAATCATTTATTATTTAACCTGTTAGTTTTCTTTTAATAATCACATTTCTTGTGATCAAAATAATATAAATATTAGAAAATGCAACGATGATATGAGCCATTTTGTTGCAGTATAGAAAAGCACTGATTTAGACATGCTTGTCGCACACTGAGGATGTCTAGTGTCTCCCCGACAAAACCTCCTGCACTCCTTGGCCACCTCATGTAAAATTTACTAGGTTTTATGCTTCATGAACTCATTCTCTTGTCAAGACTTGGCTTAAAACAATGGACCTTATTCAGCAATTAATCTTACGAACAAATGTAAACAATTTTATTATTTAAAATAAACTATGTTTGTGCTGTTGTTCAGTTAATCAAAATATAATTAAAATACTGTCATGTTTTTGTCAGAGTTTTGAAATAAGCCTTGGGAATTTACTAAGTATTTTGTTATTTTAAAGACACATTGGAACATTTGAGATTTCCCAGTAAAGTACCCCTGAGGTTGATTAATCCTGCACCACCATACATCATATCTGTACTCTGATCTCTCTCCAGCCAGCAAAAGACTGTCTAATCTTGACATCTTTGAAAAATCTGTCTCCAACGCCATACAGCATCCCAGATAAAACCGCTATAGTGCATTTTCCTAGCCTGACAATAAATGTGCATGAAAGATGTCACTGTAAGGACCAGGACAAGGGGTTAAAAGGTTGGAAAGTTATGTAATGCAACTACCGTAATAGTGTGGGATAGTGCAGATCATGTTCTAACATTATAATTAATGTCAGGGGGAAATTAAACATTTTTTCATTTTTTTGATCATTTCAGGAACAAGCTGCAGTGAAGACAGAATCAGTTGCTGGTCTTCCTAAAACCATTCATGCAATAGACTTAATCCCGTTACTTTAATCACAGGAATATCAGCCCTTAATGTTCATGTCACTTGTCACTTCCAGATACACCTTTTGGATGTGATGTTTAATAATTAAAATTTACAAAACATTATCTCATTCATTATAACGAAAAATATAACTAACCTGGAAGCCTCGGGTGCACAACTTGCTTCATCAGTGCACTGCATATTAAACAGGGACGCCACAGCAGGAACGTCCTTAATAAATTGTCAAAAGTACAATAGGGTATGTGATGAAAATTCACTCTGAGGTGTACCTTTTTCCTTCATGCCACGAGACCAGGAGGATTTGCATCTTCACATACTCGTGGAACCAGACCTTGAACTACTGTGATCCTGGGATGTATTCTGAAGGTCGCTAGACACCAACTTAATGAATAAGAAAAAGGTTTATTACAAAACGTTAAGTATAATAAACAGATCTGCAGAATCCAAATATTACATTTTATAGTTGCTTCAAGTGATTATTTCCTTAATTTAAAAAATGGGTTGTCTTAAAAAATAGCTAATATTTTTAATGTTTAATGTCCTTAAGATCCAGTTTCCTTTAGACCCCTATAAATACTCTTTAATAGTTCTTTTTACATTGGTTACTTGTTTTTTTCTTTGGATGGGCTGCCGCCTTTTACATTTTCATACAAAATATACTTGACATGATTTTATTTCACACATGTATGTATGCCATATATATATAAATAGTATTAGCCCACATTCTCAAGGTAAAGAACAAAAAACACAAAACAAAGTTTGTGAAATAAAACAAAAACCAAGGTGTGAATTTTCATGGAAATCCCATTCCCATTGGACCGAGTTCCCTGGACAAGGAATGCCTCCTTATTAAAGCTAGATACCAATAGAAACACAGTTCCTAGTTATATGTTTCTGTCATTATACTCTAATTAGGTTGCATGTTTAAGTCAACAACATAAGTCATTACCTGTAAAAATATTTAACCTGTCCTTATAATCAAAGAGATTTTAGGTGCTTTTCCATCAGTACCTGCGCGACGTGACTATACCGGCCCGGGCAGTACAATATTGTAGGGTTTGCTTTTCCATTACAAGTCGCGATCCTCTAATGTGGGAGGGGTCCCCCGCACAATGCGAGTTTCTAAACGCTTTGCGCGGAGTCTGCAGAAAACCACAGAAGAAGACCAACACGAAGATAGAAGAGTTCCTGGTAACTTTTTACCTGGGGCTTGGATTATGGTTATTCGTGGGAAATAGACTCATTGAAGAGATCTAGAGAAGTTGTCGGAGGGCAAGACGAAACACCCTGGATCATATCAGACCAATCAATGGACACCAGCCTGTGTACGTCACGCTACCCGCACGGCCCGACACGCTTAGAACCACAACGAAGTAGGTACGAAAAATGTAACCGCACGGCACGACACATCCTAATGGAAACGCTCTGTTTCTGGGTATAATCGTGTGAGACCGGGCGGAGTGGGTACTAATGGAAAAGCGCCATTTGAGACTGGTAGACACAAGTGCTTCTTTTAATCCAATAATAAAGACAGTGAAACTAACTATCAGTTTAGAGTTTGAGATCATTTAATATTTCTAAGTCCAAATTTTCATGCAGTCAACAACAAAAGAAAATCTCATATATGCAGAAGAGCAACAGATGGAGAAACATTGAAACAAGAAACCAACTTCACTTTATTGTTTTCCCCTCTGTTATCAATGCAGACCTAAATAGATCTTAAGATTAGCTGACATTTGTCTATTACAGCAAACCAAAAGCCATTATGAGCCCCAACCATGAACCCTTCAGTACCTGTGTAGTGTCTTCATTCAAGGTAACACCGAATTATCATAATATCTGCTGCATAAACATGTCAAAGAGAACTGAGAAATCTCACAGACATTAATGGGTGTTTGTAAATATAGAAGCAATGTGTCAAGACTGCTTTATAGTGCTATATTGTACATCTAGACATCCTGGTGGCACAGTGATTAGTCCTGTGACCTCTCAGTACGAAGGTTGCTGGTTTGAGCCTAGGCTGGGGAGGTTTGTCCAGTGGACTGGACAAGACATGCATGTTAGCTTAATAGCTATGGTTAAAATGACTGTTTATCATATGCAACTTGCTTTGGACAAAGGCGTCTGTCAAATTATTGTAGAATAGAATCTAAAATAGGTAGATAATTAATTTTACAATTGGCTGTGTTCAGATATAAATCATTTTCATCTGGGCATGATTTTTTATTAATATAAAAATATTTTCTTCAACACTAAATCATCCTTGTGACCATCAGATACTAAAACAAGCAAGTGAAGACATGAAGTTTTGTAAAACTAGAAGAACAAAAAACACTTCCTTAGTTCAAACATGATGAAAAACAACTCTTGGCCTGTTACTTGCTTGTCTTGAGATGACAAGGGTCAGTGGAAAATGTGTTTTATAGACATGGGGAGAGAAAATGAAAGCAGGAGGTTACTGGTTCACACAAGTCCCTGCAGAGTGGTCCGAGTTTGGGGCAAAGGGTATGGCCAGGGGCTTGAGAAGAAAATGGGACTTTGGGAGAAAACAGTGAAACTGTGAAAGCATTATGAGTAAAGGCTGATTGGGGGCCTGAGGGTAAATAATGAAGGAGAGCAAAAGTTTAAATTGAGAGTTTAGGATGGGAGCATGCTGATGCTAGATTTAGGCCAGAAGGTGAAGCTGTGGTTTGTGTGCTGTAGAACAAGACTTGAAATGAGCTGTCAGGCTTGTCAATGTGCCTCCAGGCGTAACATGCTTTATTTTATTTTTTTTAGTTTTCTCTGTACAGTGTTCACTCATTTCTCAGACTTGCTTGTACAAAGCAGTTTTTCTCATATTATTTCGGGGGGTGTGGGGTGTTAAAACTACCTCTAAACAAGGCCACATTTTGGCCTTTAGACACTTAATTAAATGAGCTTGTCTCCAGAGACTGTTAATCCATTTCTGGCACTGCTATCCATAAAGCTTAGACACTGCTTCACAAATCTTCCTGATAAGTGTTCTCTGAACATTTAATAGCAAATCATTTCAACACAATAAATTTTTTGTGTATTTACATAAAATGTTGAGTGTTTGTAATGAAATACACCATAATGGACCCAAGCTCAATTTTTCCATTTTATAGATGACTAAATGTATTACAAAAAAATTGGTTGCATTCATTGGAGTGTAAAGATGCAAATTAAACCAATTGTTTTTGCATCATAAATTCATTACAAAGGAATCACTTTTATAATGAGCAATTAACCAATCAATTAACAAATCATTGATTTGTTAAATAATAATAGTTTAACATATGTATTGGGGCAGATTCTGCAGATATTTATATGCTGTGCAATGGTCAAATATTAAACTAGCAACATTATTATACTGGTATGCACCAAGTAAACTGAGTTTATTTACCATTTAAAAACCAAATTAATTGGCCTGCCAGCTGGATGCTTAGGAGTGGGAGTTAAAATGGCAAACATGCACCTATCTTTGCATCTATGAATGAATGGTTATGAGATTGTTTAATAGCAAGGTTTCTGAACTATTTCTTTTAAAAAGTGGGTCCTGTTCAGAGGTCTGGGGAGACATTTTATTCTTCAGAAATTGCCCACAGGAGGAAGAATTTCCATGGTGGAACTTGCAATGCAGAACATTTTGAGTGGTCAAGTGCTCTGCATCTTATTTCCACTAATCAATATCTACAATCCATTTCGTAAAGAGCTGTCATCCATTCTGACCAAGACTTTTGTTTTCATTATTTCTATTTTTATTAGTAGACTGATTGGATTAATCAAGTGCCTTGAGTACAGTGTGAAACCCAAACCCATATTTAAAGAGCAACAAAATTTTAGCAAGCTCTTATTATCAGGGGATATTTACAAGCTCTCCTACACAAGATATGGTCTTGGTAATCAATAGCAATTCACAGACTGGAGTTAGCCTGCAGTGAATCCATCTTGTGCAAGCTACCAGTGCACAAAGCTTGGGTGCTGACTAGTTTTAAGAAATAGGACAGTTTCAGGAAGTCATTAATTATCCTGTTCTTTACACAGTGGTGGCTCAGCATTTAGTTTTACCTCAAACATTGTCTCAGTTAATCACAAGTGGTAAAAAAAACTGCAGTGTATGTGTGCTGGTATGTTGGGCAGATGAATTTGGCCTAAATCATGCCTGTATTTAGACAACACACATGTGACTGTTGCAGATTTAAACCATAGATGGTGATAGAGTCTAAGATTAACAACACGTAGCAGTGCAGCTTTTAAGTCTGTGATAAAAGGCACACAGCAGAAACTTCCAAAGATGACAAGAAATTCAGTTAGAAAAAAAAACATAGTCCATAGCAGGTATCTATATAGTAACAGAAAATTGTCTTGTTGATAACTCAAGTTTCTCCCAGTATAAACTTTATAAACATACAAAGTTGGATTAAAACATTGTTACTGATGTACAGACCAATAAAATGTCTCTGTGGTTTTCTTTTGAATTATGTAACAATGGAAAACACTATGCAAATGCATAAACTATACACTGGCAAATGTTGGAATTACATAGAATTTTTTTTTTAAAGATTTAATTTGATTGAATAACATTAATTCTACTAAGGCTGGTTATAGTTACCCGAATACCGTCGTGTCTAAAGTGTCTTTACAATATACTTTTAACATTAAGAATTCTCCACCTCTAATTGATTTTTAATTTCCATCAATAGTACTCCTATAGGAAATTCTGTGATGCTTATTATACTTTTGGTGACTGAAATAATACATTTTACTTCAGAATTGTTATTCTTTAAGTCATAAATTTCTCAATGTAAACATGTGTCTTTCCTGATACAAGAATTTACTACAGATGATTACACAGAGTTGTACAAAATAGATTCAGTCAGTAAGTGTGCCAGTTGCTGTTTATTGGCATATACTTTAGCTAATCTGGGAAGAAATTTTAACCACAAGCTGACTTTTAGAAGTATGTAATTCTGACTGCAACTTAGTGCTGCATGGTAGTGAGGTGGTTAACACCACTGCCCACTGAGGGGTGATTGGTTAGTTGTGGAATAAGATTAGCAACACAACCCTGAATTTGAATAGGTAGCATAGTAAATGTATGGATAGCCCACAAGCTGATAAATTGTGTGTAAATGAGAGAAATGTAGCCAACTTTTATTTTATGGGGGGGGGGTTTGCTTTGTTTTTTAAAAGAAATAAATATTAAGCTACAAATACAATATTTAAGTACAACTGAGAAAAAAACAGAGCAAACTGATTTCTTTGTGTTTCTGCCTATACACTTTAATTGGGGCTATTTTATGCACTAACTATTTAAGAAAAAGGATTATTATTTTTACTGTAATATGAGTTTGATGAACCCTGTGAGAGCTGAAGGTCAGCAATGTGGCAGAACTTGGCAAAAAACTTCTGAGAAGCAGGTGGACATGGTCTTTCAGCATAGCTTCCCTCTCCAGAGGCAGGATTTTCAAGCAGGTGGCTGCTGGGCTGAAAAAGGTTAGTGACAGTCCTGGCAGCATTTTCTCTTTCACCAATTGTTTTAAATTCCTCAGTGACTGTCTGACAGCTTAAGACCTGATCATCAATGCAAAGTACATGCTGTGGTGTGGCATCAAGGCCAGAAGTGGTCTGCTGATTGATAAGTCTGGAGGGCATCTAAGCTAATTATGATTAATGCCTCAGTATCTGGTGGATCACAAACTGCAGATGCATGAAATTAACTTTAATTACCCGGTTTGTGCAGCTGAGTTGCTTTTGTTTTGTTTAACTTTGACAGAACACTGACTGAGCAGCTCTGGATGAGCTGAACACGTCACAGTTCAGAATGTTTCATGATGAATGTAAATGATATGCAGATTCAAGGCTCAGTTCACTTTTATTGTTGGCTGTGATAACTAAAGAGAAAACATTTTGTATCTTCTATATTTTATAGAATTACTTTTTATATCAGTTTTTCTTGAAGGAGCAGAAAATCATCTTTGGTTTTCTCAATATTTAGCATCTTTCTGTTAAATGTAGATGCATGTGTAGCTTAGCCAACTCTGTTTCTTTTAATGTGATTCTAGAAACCTATTCCTCCAGTAGCTTCATATCTGTTAAAAAGACCCATTTTGTGCTGTCTATCTTCAAACAGCTCCTTATAGTTATGCTCCTTGACATTAAGATGATAAATACTTGTTTAAGCCGCATTAATCTGCATCATTTCATGCGGACGACTCAAAGTTGCATATATCACACTTAACAGAGTCATAAGAGTTCATGTAATATTCATGAGCTCCTGTCACGTTCAGACACAGTTATCAAAACACACTGAGCAACTTCTAAACTTTTACAACATCCTACTTCCTCTCCTGCTGAAGTTCTCTTTTGGTTGACCAGAAACTCGTCTCCTCATATTGTAGTTTAAGGTGAGTAACGAGCCTCCATCCTTGAGTTTCATTTATATTGATTAATTTGTATTTCAGTTTGGTGCAATATTGGATATTGATATGGATATATACATAGCTACTAGTGTAATGAGATCAATACTTTCATTTTCTCTCTTACTGCTGCATTTTTACATAGATCCGACCGTGTGTGTGAATATAAAGTGTTGCTTGGTCACATTTTGCTTTCCTTCTTGTGTTTTGGTGTTGGTCCTAAATGAGTAAAAGACAGAAGTTTTGCCACTTTGGCCTCTAGACTGCTATGATGGCATTACCCAGAAAGTCCATCTTGGAACCTTGCACCAATAAAAAAAATCCCTTGGATTAATTTTTCATAGCACTCTTATTTTATGAGCAAATAAGTGCTGTGGACAGTTAGTTTTTACTTCCCCTGAAATTATTCAACAGCATTTCTTTTTGTTTCTGATCTTACATTTTTCTTTTGTCGAGACTTAACTACTGTAAAAGCATCTATATGAGTCAGTCCTTCATGTGCTGTCTGTCCAAAATGCTGCTGCACGCATGACAGAGCTCACATCACAACTCCACCACATCCTCCATACATTGGCCTCCTTATATTAGTTTTAGAGTCAAGTTTAGGATTTTAGTGTTTGTTTTTAAGTCTTCTTATCTTGCCGATTTTTTAACCCTTTAAACCCGTTACACTCCCTTTAGATGGCTGAAGTCTGTTTCAGTCACTCCTGTTGTCCTGAGATCCAGGCTAAAAGAGGCCCTCCTTCAAATTAAGACCTTACCAACTGTGGACTTTTTTAAACCTCGTCTAAAGGCTCATTTTTACCCCTTTGTGTTCAAACCTGACTGAGTATTGGCAGATTTCTTTTATGCTTGTCTTTTATAGTCTTTTTTTATTCTTTTGCTATCAGTTCGGATGATGAGTCACATTACAGAACAGAGGTAGAAAATGTTCATTGGAGTGAAAAAAAACCTTATTCTGGTCGTTTTTTAAACCTATGGGCTGATTATTGATGTTAGTTGTTGCAGAAACAATGTGCCTATTTTCATTTATAATTTTGAGGTACAAAAAGTTGAGAAATTTAAGTTTTGGGGCGTCCGTCTCACCAAAGGTCTTTTTTTTTTATTTAATTTTATTTATTTCAAACAGTTTAATTTACAGTTCAAGCAAAACAACAAGCAACTTATAAAACAAGAAAAAAAGAGTAAAAGAAACAGAACCTATTAAACGTGTTGGAAAAGGGGACTTCCAGATCTGAACTGGAAGTCAGAGTAATTACCCATGTATTCATAAAGGAAGGTGAAAAAACAGATTAGGTGGAAACATTTGCGTGTAGTTAAATAATTTCAAAATAAGTTGATCAGGATGTAAAGCTTCACCTTCGTGGTTTTGTGTTTTAGGACATAACTTATCTCTCGTGTCTAGTGCTCAGCCATTGTAGTCAGAGTACAATAGTATGAGATAAGAAATGACCCTAAAACACAGATAAACTCACAGTGGGCAGGCAGATTAATTAGTGGACACTTAGATAAGCATGAAAAACGAGGAGTTAGGAAACAGGAATAATAGAAACTCAGAAACTAACAAAATTTTAATCGAACAGGACAACATATCTTTTGACAGCTTAGCATGGATTTTTTCCCTTCTCTGTTGTATCATCAGCTTTTCGAAGTCGATTAGATCTTTATTTAACCTAAATTAGTCCCAGCCCGATAAAAAAGAAAAAAGAAGTTCACGTAAGAAGGACCTTGATAAGAATGTAAAAGTAGTTTCATGATTAGATGTGTATAAATACAGTGTGGTTCTTCTGCAATAATCCGGTTTTGGCTTCATATCCTGATTATTTACTAGCACACCAGAAGTGTATCATGGACGTGATATTATGTTCTGATTGCTCCTAGTGAGGACAGATTCCCAAAATACCATCATAAAAAATTTAATAAAACTATTTGATTTATGCCGTACTTGATTTGAAGGGCATTGAACTGGTTTGCACAAAATGTTTTATCCCAACAAAATGACACCTCACACTGATGTTTATAATCTCATCAGCCCTTAGGAATAATTATTTGGCTTAAAGTTATAAACTACAATGAGCCATTATATTCTGATTCTTTTTGGTAACACACAAAAGTTATTTATGGATATTTTTGCTCATTTTACCAATGCCCTGCACTGTATCTATGTTTAGAAACTGCATTTCACTTTTATTCAGATAGGGATGCTAAGGCTGGCCTTGAGCACAAGCACCTTTAAAAACGATTTAGTGTCATTTGTAAAAATGGTACAAATGCAGGAACTCACTGGAGGGATGCAGTTGAAGAACAAACTATTGATGAATTGTTAAAGTTCTGCAGGGTAGGAACACTAACAGAGAGAAATTTTAACAAAGCACATAGCCGCAGTAATTAACATGAGTCAGACATGCTAGAAAAGAGAAAAGCCAAGACGATGTCAACTGAAAGGGAGTTAGAAAATAAATCTAAGAAAAGCAAGATGAAGCTAGCTAAACCAGAAAATCAGAAGAAAACTGATATATAAAACATAAGGTAAAGCAGTAACCCAATGTGTTGAAAACTGACAAAGTTCTCTTCACCAAGTTTCAGCAATAAGCTGAAATGAGACTCAATTGCCGCATAATTTCATTTAATTTTCATCTTGCTGCTCCACAATCACCATCTAATAGGATTAACTGATTATTTGCCTTTTGTGAAAAGAGATCAGGGCAAAAGATAACAACTCCCTACAGATTCACACTCACATTCATGCAAACAAAGGAGTTTTATTTCACCTCTCCAAGGGTACGATTATGGGTGCACTTGGTTTTTTCCTGGACCCATCACTGATAGCATTACAAAATTAATTCTCAGTTTAATTTTAAATCCAACTGGTAAACAGTCTTCTGCCAGTCTTTATGTCATGAATAATCCATGTCAAAGTCTATTGTTATAGTTAATTTTATGCACAAACAGGCAGTTCTGAAGGGTTTACAAAGCCTTAAAAATGGCTTTATAAAAAGAAAAAAAGCAGCTGATTTCTACCTATACTGTAAAGAATCCTTTTAAAAGTTCCCATGTTCCAGATCAGCTCTGGGATTAAGCGGTAGAAAATGGATGGATGGATGGAGGATTGTATGATTAATTGTATCAAAAGCTTTTTTTAG
>JBAMHV010000015.1:8912495-8929009 GCA_037177535.1 Pseudomugil gertrudae
AAAAAAACAAAAAAAAAAAAAAAAAAAAAACCAACAAAAACCACACGCGCCGGTTTTTGTTTGGTTGTTTGGGTTGGGTTCCCCCCCAGATAGGCAAATACCCTGCGCGACATTTGCTCCACAGTCTTTCTCTGTATCACACTTTCCTCTTGTTGCATTATTTCTTTAAAATGAAAAAAAAAGAAAGAAAACGTGATCAGGAATACCCAGAGAAAACAGCATCGGAATGTACCACTGTGTAAAAGTTTAGCGGGTACCCCCCTCTGCTACACACATGGTATAATCCAACATCTTAAGTTGCTTTTAAGTGAGGTAGGAAAGTAGACGGAAGCGGCTTTTATAGCAACAAATCTGCACCTAAACTCCACTTAAACATAAATTTCAGATTAGAAAAACTGTTAACTATTAATTCTTTATTCTAAAGTGAGATTAAATTGACAATTTTTTTATACTTCAGTGTTTTATCACATCTTTTAGCCTGATGTAGTCAGTTAAAGATGTGAATACGCTTAATAGACAATAAGTTTAGCTATGTTACTTTGTTATTATTATCATCATCATCATTATTATTTAGTGTCTCTTGCTGTGGGAAACGTTTCGTTCATTGTTTTAACCGATAAGGGGGAAGGTTATTGGTGGAATGTGGCAGTGTGATAGCGAAGAAAACGAGCAGCATCTGAATGCAGCATCAGGCTCGCGCTTCCTCACGCAGACAACAAACAGCCAGAAGCGATTGTTTAGATAAACTAAACAGTGCAGCTGCTGGAGCAGTATCATACACCTTACAACACGCCAAATAGGAGATGTTCCGGGGACAAGACTTCAGTCCGACAGGGCTTCCGGTGATGTAAGGGTAGAACCGGGAGCACGAGGCAGACCGACACGGCGTGAATACAAAAGGAACCGCGGAGGAGAAGAAGACGATGGTGGGGACAGGAGGAAGAGGAGCACCGGGTTTTACATCTTCACCCGAATTTTTAGTTTTCCATTAAGTTTGAAAGAGGATTATGAAAGAAAGCTTCTTATTATGTCGGATCCGAGTTACTGGTCTGCGATGTCGAACCAGAACAAGACCCATTTTGCTCCCGGAGCCTTGCTGAAGCGCTCAAAGAGGTAAAGAGTTAGCAGTGGAGTCACAACAAGTTTTAAAGGCTGTGTGGGCGTTTGGGTTAAAATGCTGACACACAGATGCAGTGGTCAAACTCAGATACACATTTTTAGAAAATTGTTCTAAATATTGTAGCTAAAAAGTGGTAATACACAGTTTTAACTACAAAACTAGTTTTTTTTTTACAAAGGCAGAGCATCAAGTAGCATCAAGTGTTTATTTTCCTTTGTTGAAACTGCAGGTGTGTTTATGTCCCACAGGATGGAGACATACAGGTGCATTATGCATATTCATGAAAATAAATACACTATTTGGACATATCTCATGAATGCACATGTATACATATTTGTATTTCTGACAGTATGAAGTCAGGTTTATTGTTAAATGCAGGATAATGCAGGCTGTCACACACAATCAGCTGTAGTAGGTGTGTAGTTTATGGACAATATTAATTATTTAAACTTTTTTAATGCAGCAGCAATGAGATGATGATGCAGCTTTAGATGATCTTAGGAAAAACATTTGATTTAATTTTTTTCAAACAGTTTTATCTTAAAGAAAATGGAAAAATAATACTTTTCACATTTTCTCCTTGTTTTATTTTGTTTGTCTGACATGTACTAGCAGATTCATCTGAGAACTGGAACCAGATATTTCTGAAGGCTCTTCCAGAGATAATAGTGATGATGATGATAATACTAGAAGTTTCCATGTGATCAGTCAAACTTTTTAATAACATATTAATGTCATGGTTGGCTGTTCAATCAACTTACCACCATCTTTTTGTTTTTATACGCACACACAATGTTTGTTCCACTGTCTCTATTAAGATGTTACTTTAACTTCATTGTGCAAAGTGAGACTTGCCTTAACTTTAATCTGATGTTCCCTGCAGGAGCAGCATATTCTAAGAAGGCCGGTACGCCTTCTGTGAAAGGTCCTAATGGTGCAACTAGTTGTAGAAAACATAGAGTTATGGATATCTGTGTGTCGAGCTGCAGTTGCTGTTGGTGCACACGCCTCTTTAAGCTTTAGTCTGTTGACAGAAGGATTTCTCCCTGTGTTTTTGCTCTTGCCAGTTTTCCCTCTTCATCTGATATGGCCATGCTGTTGTGCTCTGCATTTGCCAGCAGCTTTAAAGTTGTAGTTATGTAACATTTCTCAAGGCAGACCTGCTTTGAAGGCGGAAATAATCTCACTGGTTGAGTTAAATCTCAGCGGGCAGAGACAAAGAGATTGTATTTTCTCGTGCGACCTATCATGATCCTTGTCTGTCATAGACCAAATATATATAACGTGAGAACATTTTGTTAAAACCACCTTTACCAGTCCATTTGTACATTATTCTTCCAAGTTTACAAAAAAGAATAAATATTCAGCCAGTCTGGGAATTTAAAACCGGACATCCCAGTGTTTTCCGCCACACCCAGTGTATGTATCACCCGCTGACTACCAAGTTACACTCAACACACGTGTAATTGTGTTATATACTGTTTCACAACAGAGGTTAGAGAATATTGGTTTACTACTTTAGCTCTCACACTTGCATAGGAAGTCATACTTAATAAGACAACTTGAAGCATTGCATGTGTCAAACATGTGATTATAGGCGGATTCAGCCAGAGCTCCACGGTTATTGCACTCAGTCTAAATGCACACAGATCATATTCCCTTTAAATTGACCAACAGTACATTGATTAAAGATGCAGTATGATAAGTTTCTTCTTCAAATTTCAGTTCATATGTTGTTAAATAAACAGCTGGAGTGAACTGTAATAGAGTTCTGTTAAAGCTGTTTTACTTGCAGCAACTCAGCGTGGAGTGTGGAGTCACACTATGCAAAATAGCACAGTAATATTTTCATACAAGTTGGGAAGAAAAATGCAGATAAATTCGATTAGGTTGGCAGGCAAATAACGTCTCTCTTTTCCCGCTTGTGCTTCAGCTGTCGCAGTAACAACAGGAAAAGCCTCGGTGTTGGGACGCCGTCGCCCACGCTGTCCCGGCCGCTCTCCCCGCTCTCGCTCCACACCGGTAAGATGTGTTCTGACAGGAGATCAAATAGAGCCGGCACAATGTTTTCCAGCAATGGACTGCACCAAAATGCTCTATATGTCCGTACACATTTACATTTGCATCTTTAAAAACGACTACTGTGCAGAGCTGTTGTATTCCGCCTGAAAATCTTAATTCATTGTCATTTAACTGTTTTAAAAATGTATCCAAAGCAGTGACGGCGCTCTTTTTATACTAAATGAAGTGTCTGATTTAATGCTTTAGTGCCTTTTCATCTTATGCTTGTCAGTTCAGAAATGTTTCAGCAATTGATATTGATTTTAGATGTAGTAATAAAAATGCCTTGCTGTTTAAATAAGAGGTGATGTTGGTGATTATAACAGAATTAAGGTTTTTCTGTAGTAAGAGACACACATTGTCACACCATAACACTGTATTCTGAGCAGGTGGGATTATATCACATAGCTGGATATACCACAGATGGGAATTTATCTTTGATATTGATAATCAGAATAAAAAAAACACTCTGTAAATGAAATCCCTACCACTTTCATTATTCAGCCTGATTTTTTGTTTTATCTTTGGGTTCAGCTTCAGAGATTGTTCTACATGGTTACTATCATCCTGCATTTTATGAGAGCAATACTCTTAACACGTTTAAGCAGCTGCACTCTATGAAAATAATTTTACTCAAGTACTCTTCATAACACCAGTATGAAGATGTGCGCTTTTTTTTAACTCAGCCATCCAAAGGATTATCTAATCACAGAGTAAAATAAGCTCTAATTGGGTACTCAGCCGCTTGCATGTAAACAACCCTAGTCTCCAGTGTACCCAGATCTTCAGACCTAAGCTAAACAAAGCAGGGTGAGGCTCAGCTCTGAATTAGGACAGTCTGTGGATGGATGGTGTGAAGTTTGGGAAAGTAATACCAACATAATAGAGAGGACCTTTTTTAAGCACTAGTTAATGCTGGCTTGATTGAGGTTTCCTGCACAGACATTATGTCATTCTTTTGGAGAATTTCCACTTGTAAATGCAACCATGTGTTTTCTTCTATTCTTTTTCCCAAGATTGTTATAACAGTTGTGAACAGTCACTTTGTCTTTCTTCTTTCAGCCGCTAGCAGTCCATTGGACAGCCCTCGAAATGTCTCCACAAGCGCCTGCCTTAACTTTCCTTTTGCTCGAAGGTATGCCAACACTGAGTTTAATACATGAATTCCTCTCTGGTAATAGTCGTTCAGTTGTTTCTGAAGGCTATTAAATATTGGATTTACTTGAAATAGCTAATGATGAAACCACAATAAACTATCTGTCTTTAACACAAAAGGTTGAAGGCTCATTTATGCTTTATGCAGAAGAAGGACACGCAGACAGACAGGGAGTGAATCTGTTATGCATGTAATTTGGTGCATTTTCAGGGCCCTTGTGTATCTGTTACTCAACACTGGCGATGTAGTGATAGTACCAAAAATCTTGGGACAGTATTGAGCTGAAATGCAACAAACAGGAAGTCGACGATGGAGATCGTCATCTAAAAAGAACCAAAAGGAAACAAAGAAGTAAATGATAAGAGAATGCAGACGTGCCGGGGTTTTTTTTTATGAGAAAAGCTTTGTGTGTGTCTGAAGCTACAGACGCATTTATGATGTCACATCATCACCAACTGGTTCAAAAACCAGCAGACATATGAGGAAGTATGAGGACGGCGACGCATGGTGACGTTTGAAACAGATTTACATGCAAAAATGCATAATTGGGCTTAATATTACAAAACTATATTTTACACTTTGTTTGGGAAATATACAATATAAGCATAGATCAAATGGAAACAATGTCTAATTGAAATCTTAGAAATTGCATTACAATGTAAAAGAAATTCGGTCTGTATTAATAGGTCTGTGTAGTTAATAGTAATCTGTGTGAATGCATTACATTTTTGATGGTGGTCAGTAAGTTTCCGGGAAGATTCAGTCTGTTGGAACAGAGGTAGACAGTCTGTAAGACAGAAGGAAGCTCAGGAGAAACAGTAGCACGGTGACTGAGGCTGACTCATCCCGGAGCGTTCACACCTCCTTCCCTCTGCCAGGTCTTCTCACAGCTGACTCCCCCTCACCAGAATGAGCACAGCCAGATAGAGGGTACCCCTAAAGCCCACTCACCGATCATTCAAAGCAGTTCCCATGGCAACACGAGTGTCTTACTCCCTTACTCCCATGTTCTGTGGCATATGAGACTGCACCTTGAAGTAACCCAAGAACTGCAATTAAAAACCCATGAAAGTTTCAGGTGCTTCGCCCTGAACACACCTGCTTGGAGGAGGTTTCTTGCTCGATGGTGGGACTGTGGGAGCTTTAAACCAGTATTCAGAAAGTTTTGCTTATGTTTTTTTTTCTTTCCTATGAAACAAGATGCCAGATAGCATACTCTATCTTCAAAGTCTGTTCTGCAGGTACCTTCATAGCTTAACGTGTCACTGCCACTGTTTGAAGCCCACTGTTTCGCCCTTAAAAGTAGACAACACACTCATATTAAGTGTTGCTATCTAACTCCTCGTACATAAATAAATGAAAACTGGCAAGGAAGGTAGCTTTGTCAGTACTAATCCTTCAGCTGAAAGGTCACAGGATCACTTGCACACAAATCCCAAATCTCACTGAAATCTTCTCTCTCTTTGTCTCTGATGCTGCCATGATTGCAGTCACTTGGCTCGCGCTGACAGGTAGCTCCTCTTATATTCTTGCAGCATGTCTTTTGTTGTTGTGTGTTGTGTTCGTGTTTAACGAAACAATCCTCTTCACGAGAAATATTCTATGAAGCTGTTGCTTGACTCTTCAAATGTAGCATTGAGCCAAAATAAGGGTTTCTGTTAATTAAGCGATGAGAAAGAGAAGCCAGTTATATGTGATGCGGAATATAAGGCATTGATTTTTATGCTCTTACAGTCACAGGACACCTCCGCCGTCTGTTATGTAAGGAGTTTCTCACAGAAAATGTTAACTAATGCTTGTGGTTATATAATACGTGTGTCCGTTTCTTTCAGAGCTGAGGGCCGGCGATGGTCTCTGGCATCTCTCCCTTCATCTGGCTATGGAACCAATCCACCCAGTTCAACTGTGTCGGTATGTCATCCAGAAACACAGGACCGTCTTCCCTGGTAGATTCATTACAATGAGGCAATTCTAACACTTCAATCAGCCTAAGTACCACATTTGTTTTATGCAAGAGGAGCTAGAAAATGCCAAGAACAAGATGATAAACCGCTAATTGTTTTCATGCATCGTCTGCTTTCATGAGTCATTTTCACAGTCTGTGGAACACAGTGTTGGAAGAAGTACACTGTCTGTGTATGTGTGTGTTGATAAGGAGATAAATTAATATGTTGTATGATGGAGTTTTAAGAGTATATTAGTGACATACTGAAGTATTTGAAAAGATTATTTCTAAAAAGCCTCACACAAAAATTCACCCAGTGTGTCTGAATGTGAGAACGGCCCAAGTTTGTAATGATAGGATGCCATGTGGCTCTATTGTGAGGCAGTTTAATTGATGGAGGCGGGCATATGCTTAGAGGTCAGTGGCAACAGTAGAGCTCTTTAGAGGGCCTCCCTGCCCTGTTTTTTTATACCGAGCCATTACAAAGAGATGTCACAGATGTTGTCTCTCTTGTTCTCTTCCGTTCAGGACAATTAGGCCTCAAAGATCCAACAGATTGCAGAAAGTACACCATGTCCTGTTTTAATAACTTTCTTGTTTAAATAATGGAGCTTCTGTGGGTGCCAGCATTGCTTTTTTTTCTCTACTATCCCAAATTCCCATAGCTTACTGGCTCTCTGCTGGCAGTGTACCAGTGTGATATGAAATATTGTTACGATTGGGGTTAAATGGAGTAATTTCATGTAAACAAACAAGTTCATTCATTGTATTTTTTAAACACGCGAGAAAATGGTAAGCCTTGTAGCATGTTCAGTTTCAGCTTTGCCCAACTTGACTGAACATGTTTGTGGTTTACAGCAATACTGACCTATCCCTTTGTTACATAACGATACCTGGAAAAAAAAGGCAAGACTAACATGTAACAACATCCTCTTCATAAAAACAGGAATCAGGGTTTATTGGGTCTGCAATACTGACTTTAAGAACTAATTTCTGTAAGATTTTCAGATCAGTGTATATTTTTTATTGTTTAAAAAACTTGCATCAGCAGCATCATGATATGTAAAATATAAAGGCCTAGTAGTGTTTTAGTTTATTAATGTTTTTTATGTCCTTAAAATACTTCCATGGACAGCATTTTCTGTTTAATGCTGAGTCATCAGAGCAACTACCTTAAGTTGCCTGAGAAATGGTAAATTCATTTTGTGCAGTGGGTCACTCAGATGAGTGAGATATAAAGCTGGACAAAGTGAAACCTAAATAAGTTTCCTAACTAATGGGTCCATCATGTTGTGTGCAGTCCTCCTCATCCTCTCAGGAGCGTCTTCACCAGCTTCCCTACCAGCCGACACAAGATGAGCTGCACTTTCTTTTCAAGCACTTTCGCAGCACAGACAGCATGACGGACGAGGATGGACGACCCACACCAATCATTCGACCTCGATCTCGGAGTCTCAGGTTGGTAATCCTAATATGTAATGAGATATAATTATATGATCTCCAAAATGACACACTCATTGTGGAACAATATTAAAATCATCTCAGTAGTTGGCCTCACATGGGGATTATTTAGCGTTATTAACACTTTCAGGTTTTTTATAGCGAGTAAAAATGTAGAAGGTAAATACACAGCATATTCAGCAGAAAGCTACAAACAAAAGAAAATATGTTTATTGACTTGTAAAATCTGTCTAAATGTAAACATGAAATGTATTGTTGGACTCATTTTTAAGGTAATTAAATAGATATTTTATGCAGATTAAAAATGGTAATCCTTCTCAAAGGATTAACGGCTATTTGTTATACAAGAAAGTATTTTAGATTGAATTTGATGACCCATACATAGCATGTTTTGATTGTGCATGCTACCTTTGATATTCATATGTGTTTGTAGACTGTCAGATGTTGAGTTGTCTCCCCACTGGTATGGCCAAAGCTAAATTTCCAGAGCAAATGTAGCATCTAGAATCATAAGAGGCCTGTAAGTGACTGCCTGTTGGTCTGCAGGCAGGCAGAGACTGCAGAGCAGTGTTATTTTGACAACTTTTATGTGTTGGCTCTGCTCTGCTCTATGCTGTTTGTTTGATGCTTGAGTGCTCTGCGTTCTGGCACCATGGCATGCAGTGTGTGGGCGTGCTAGCTAACATAGCGCCTCAGGGATGAAGCTGCTGAAATGTAGTCAGGGGTGGGTTGGTTTGGGAGAGGGTGGGGTGCTGATGCTGAGCTACAGTGAACCACAGCAGCCGTAGAAAGAAACAGAGGCTTTGTTCATGACAAAAAATGATTTGAGGACTATGTTTGCATGTGATAGGTTGTCCTTTTGTCTGTAAAAAAGATATTTTAGCAAAAATACACTCCTTTTATCAGTCTTAACTTTAAACTTGTGTAGCAATAGATAATGATGGTTTAATAAAAAGAAACATTGTTTGTTGGAAACTGAAGAATTCTGGCTTTTATATTGAACTGATCTTTAGTTGGGTTAAACTTAACTGACGATGGACCCTTTAGAGGTCACTCATGCAATGTTGGTTAGTTGAAATGTATATTATTTTCTGTTTCCCCTGTAGCCCGGGGCGACCAAATGTTTCTGTGGATAATGAGATAGTGATGACGAACCATGTGTACAGAGAACGTTTTCCAAAGGTATGTACTTCACTAGATTTTTCCATTCATCTTTTTGTGTCTAGCTTTGGTTGTTAACCCAACTGCAGTTTCTTCAAACTGTATCAGTTTTTGCTTGATCTTATAGTTTAATCTTTTATTTCAAGACTGAGTATAGCTAAGGTACTGAGAACAAACTTGAAAAGTTTTAAAGTCATAACAAATACTAAAATAATAGTTTCATCAGTTACTGGTAAAGGTAAACAACCATATGAGCCCACTCAGAAAATATGAGCACATTTGGTGCCACCCAGAGAGTAAGGATTACAGTTAGTGTTTTTTTTTTTTTTTTAAAGTGGTTTTATTGCACATTTGTGTGCTGTCTTTAGGCCACAGCCCAGATGGAGGAGCGCTTGTTGGAGATCGTCACCCACTGCTCTTCAGACAACTCCCTCCCGTTTGCTGATGGAGTACTTGGCTTCATCCAGCACCAGTTGGTAGAGCTGGTCAGAGACTGTCTGGATAAGTCTCAGAAAGGCCTGGTTACTTCCCGCTATTTTGCTGAGCTGCAGGAGAAGCTGGAAAAGCTTCTTCATGAGGTGAGAAAACAGCAGGCTGTTTTTAGTCCCAGAGACATGACCTCAAGCGTTAAAGTTCATTAAAAATATACTTCCTGCACTTTTGTTTGAGCTGAAGCTGCACCATCATCACCTCAATGCAATGATGACAGCAGTGTCTTCAGACAGGACACTTAGTCATCAAAAATCATCAGCACATACACAATAGATATGATTGTTGAAGATCTAGATAATAGTTATTATTGCCAGTATTCTTGTGTTCTGAAAAATATCGGTTCCTATAGCAACCTCCTTCCTTGTCTCTTCGCTTGCTGTCAGACGGAAGACATGGCCAGCTCGCTGTACTTCCAGCTGAGCTGATAAGTCTCTTCCTGTTCAGTGGGACAAATGTTTTTATACTCAAACACAACTTGCCAGTGTCACATAAATGTTTAATTTTAACTCTTTCCTTCCTTTTCAAATGTGTGATTTGGTTTAAGTGATGCAGGTAATGTAACAGTTTTGTTTTAACGCCTTATTATCTGATGGCATGCTTGGTAAGAGTCGTCTGATGTATGAGATATTAATGCAACATTTTGACACTCAATAGATGATTTGATGTGGTTTAACCTCTAATCATTATCTGTTTACCTATTTAACTTTTAATTGTTATTACGAGTAAGAAATATTAAAGAAAAGCGCTGTGGGAGTAGAACGATAAAGTACCAGATCATCAGTGAACACACAAGGGTTCTGTGTTTCCCAGTGTATGATATCCAACCAGGGCCTTGTGACTCTGAAGCAACAATAATCTCTTTCTTATACTAGTTTTGGTGTGCCTCTATCACAGGATGAGACACATACCGCATAGCCTCACATATAAACTGTAACAACCTTTGGGAATCACAGGAAAGTTGTGTGAGTGCAGTAGAGTGATGAGTGCATCAAGATAGCCATCTCCACCCATTTCCACTATTCCTGCCAAAATAAACTTAGCTATGCACACCATCTTTAGACTACAGCCATACATGCATATGATTTGGACTATATGTGCAGTATTGTTCACTGTGCTACCACTGTTTCATGAGTATATGATGTCTTCACACAAGAGATTCCACAAGGACACATAAAGACTCCTCACCCTCTGGGTTTTTGCTTGGTTGTTTCAGCAGTGGTGATAGGCCCAACGCGAGCAACTAATCCCTCGACTTAGCCTAATTCAAACCACCAATCACAACAGAGCATCCCTCCCACCCTTTTTTCCGTCTCTGATGCAAAGTGATGCAGACCCACACAGTGCTTATTCAAATAATTCATCTTGGTTTACAGTGATGTCATCACTGATGCAATTCTGTCAGGCTGTGTCTGTTTTCATATTCTGTTAATGCCATTTGCTGGGAACAAAATGTTTTTACATCATGTTTTATACTTGTTTCAGCAAAGCTGAGTGCTTTGCTAGAAGCTTCTTGCATCAAATAGGATACTTTGCTTGACTTATAATTTTGCTGTATTTATCTATACAAATAAAGTCTGATGCAACATTTGCTAATTTCTTCTTTATTTTTCATAAAAATTTGCACAAGACTTGTTTTTATGTTTAAATCCATGAAATACCCCCCACTGATCATGTTCCTGGCACTGGCCTCACTCCTGCTTGTGTTTTCTAGGCCTATGAACGCTCTGAAAGCGAGGAGGTTACTGTCATCACCCAGCTGGTGCGGAACATCCTCATCATAATCTCACGGCCAGCTCGTCTCCTGGAATGTCTGGTAAGCTGTGAAAGAGGCAAATCTCTTCCTGAGTGAAAACGAGATTAGCTTGTTTGAAAATGGGTTAAAGTGTTGTCTCTTCAGTGTAGGAATTAGATGAGATTCTAACCTTTTATTCTCTCAGAAAATGTCATTAAATCACAGAGCAGTTTTTTTTATGTAGTTACTCGGGTAATAAAAGCTCATTAAATGGATCTAAGTTGATTTTACATCCTCTGTACAGCAGCGGCTTGAAACATTGGAAATATTTCTGATTGATCTCCTGTATTAAATTTATCAGTATCAGTATGAACCACTTTGAATATGACGTGTCAGTTGGCAGCAATAGGATTATATTCATTACACTTACTTTCTTAGATTATAGAATTAGGTTTATTGCTGAAAATTAGCAATAAAAACAAGTAGTAAATCTGTTGTGACTAAATTTGAAGCCTTTTGGCTGAAACTAATGGACTTTACAGACATAATGACTGTGAGTGGAACTAGTGAAAGAATACATGCTTAGTTTTGTAGTTTCCTGCTTTAAGTTTACTCTGGCAGGATAATGTTCTTAAGCTCTCAGCATTAATTACTCTGGGATGCTGTTGACAGGAATTTGACCCTGAGGAGTTTTACCATCTACTTGAAGCGGCAGAGGGTCATGCTAAAGTGGGCCAGGGAATCAAGACGGACATCCCGCGGTACATCATCAGCCAGCTGGGTCTGACTCGAGACCTGCTAGAAGGTAAAGACAATCTGTTATTCAGCCAAGCGTCACACGTAATTTACTGACTGGTGGAAAAAGTCTGAATTATATCCAAAGGAAGTTTCTGATCTACATTAGTCTTTGTATGTGTGCGTTGTCATGACAACAAGTTCATCATAGATTTTTTTAAAAATCGCTTTTCTAATTAACAACAGAAGTTGTGGCATATCATGTCATCTACTCTGACTCTGTAGATACACTTTTGTGATTATGAATTATTCCCAGTAGAAGCTTAGAAGTAGTGGAAGCTACTTAAACAGCAGGATAATAAGTTAGATCATCATCATCATTATTTATGGAGCACTATTCATACAATAAAAATGTGGAAATTGATTCACATTGAAAGCAAAAGAAAGAAAAACAATATTACCCATAAAATCGCCCAGCTTAAGAACCCATAAAACTCACATATATACAACTAAACTCTTATAAATAATAACACAGCAAGGCGAGTATATGTAAATCTGTCTAAAAATGCTATCACAACCCCAACAAACTGTATGGAAAATCTAAAACACTGGAAAAGTAAATGATGTAAAGACAAAAAACAATTCAAGAGAATAAAAATATCGACCATAAATTAAAAATATAGTAAATGTAAAGAAAACCAATCATTTTGAACAGAATAGGATAGATAGATTTTTGTCTGTGGGATGTAGATTTTTTGGAAATGACATTTAAATAGACTAGTTTCCAGCCTATCTGACAATTGTATTACATAATTGACATCTTCAGGGGATTTTTAAACAATATAGTAGTAAAAATGCCCATCCTTCCCTAACTTTATTGTGTTAATTCAGACACAGTAAACACATTTTGCCATTAGAAATGTTTATTTTGATCTAATTACATACCATTTTCTCACTGTATTATTATTTCATTTTATTACATGATTTTCAGATCCAACTACGTATTTTACAAAGTTGGATACATTAAAATATTTTTTCTTAAAATGAGGGAAATAATCTTTTGTATACTAGAGCGAGAGGCTAACTAGTTCTGATGTTGTTGCCATGGTAGCTTGCCATCACATTTCCTTTAATAAAGATCATGTTCTTTGAAGCCAGTGTCTAAGAACCAGTTCACAATGGCTTAAAGATAATAGTTATATGTCAAATAAACCTTTCCTATAAACTGGGATGGAAACTAAGCAGTGGCTTTGAGGCACTTGTTGAGTTTATACTGATTTGAGCACATAAATGATTGTGCTAATGTACAGAAACTTAGATGGCTTTAAATACCACAATCTCATATTACATTTAGTTTTGGTTCAAGCAGAGTCTCTAATTACTGAGGGAAAATGGAATAAGAGATGGCTCATGAGTGGAAATAAAAGAGATATGTTGGGATATTTAACACTGTCTTGTGTTATTTCTAGACATGGTACAGCTTGAACAGTATGATACCAGTCCTTCAGTGTCAGTGGAACCAGACGCTCCTGCAGAGGTAAATATAAATAAAAACTGTATCAGTTTGACTTCTAGTATAATGTAGTAGGAGACCTAACCCAGTTATTCTGCTATTGTTAAAACTTTATAGATCAAAGCCCCGCAAACACTCACTCCCACTAGAAGAAAACCCCTTGAGAGTGACTTTGAGACCATCAAACTCATCAGTAATGGTGCTTATGGGTAAGAAGTACATCAGTAGTTTTACGTTTCTTTTCTTTAAATTATAACTCAGCTTTAAAAGATGTTTGGAGACTAAAAGTGCCTTCTTTGCAAATGATTGTGTTCCCAACAGAGCGGTGTATCTAGTTCGTCACAAGGAGACCCGCCAACGTTTTGCCATGAAGAAGATAAATCGTCAAAATCTGGTGCTGAGGAACCAGATCCAGCAGGCGTTTGTGGAGCGGGATATTCTCACCTTTGCCGAGAACCCTTTTGTTGTTTCCATGTTCTGTTCCTTTGAGACGCGGCGCCACCTCTGCATGGTCATGGAGTATGTGGAAGGTACGGTGCAGAGAACACTATATGTAACTAACAGGGCAACAGTGATACTTGCAGCATCCAATAAAATATTTTGACACAAAGTCAGAAAGCAAAAGTGAAAAGCAAACTATGTTCTTTGTTTTTTGTTTAGGTGGAGATTGTGCCAACTTACTGAAGAACATGGGCCCACTGCCTGTGGAAATGTCAAGGATGTACTTTGCTGAAACAGTCCTGGCATTGGAGTACTTGCACAACTACGGCATTGTGCATCGAGATCTTAAACCTGACAAGTGAGAACATTTAGACTCCTTCTTCTGTGTCTGAAGCATTTAGGTTATTAGTTAATTGAAATAAAAATTCAGAGCTTATTTGAAATGTTTTGTTTGCTTGTTTTTTTTACCCCATCAAACAGTTTGTTGATCACATCTATGGGTCACATCAAGTTGACAGACTTTGGTCTGTCGAAAATTGGATTAATGAACATGACCACCAACCTCTATGAAGGTCACATGGAGAAGGACACAAGAGAGTTTGTTGACAAACAGGTGAGATGCTTGTAGATGAAAGGGGAAACTCATTTTGCAGAAGAGAAGAAGAATTTTATCATTGGACTGCAGATGTCATAGAAATGGCTGATCTTTGACCAGCCTCATCCTTGTTGGTTTGCTTTTGCAGGTGTGTGGCACTCCAGAATACATTGCCCCAGAGGTGATCCTCAGACAGGGTTATGGAAAACCAGTGGACTGGTGGGCCATGGGAGTTATCCTCTATGAATTCCTGGTGGGCTGCGTCCCATTCTTTGGAGACACTCCTGAAGAACTTTTCGGACAAGTTGTCAGTGGTGAGTGGCTGCTTACTTTTTATCTTTAGAATTAATGAACGGGGATGTTACTGCTTAATTATTCAGATCTTTGATGATGTCTGACCTATTCCTTTGATCAGATGAAATCATCTGGCCAGAAGGAGACGATGCCTTGCCTGCTGATGCCCAAGACCTGATCACTCGTCTCCTGAGGCAGAGCCCTTTAGATCGACTGGGAACAGGTACGAGTTGGTAAAACAGGATCATAGTGGTGTTTGATTAAACTTGATGCTGTTACCTCAAAACGATAAAACCTTAAACGTTGTGTTGTGTGTAGTTGTAAAACTTTTTTAATATAATTCCCACAAAATAAGAGTTTTCATTGACAAGATGATAAAACTATTTAAATGCAGCTGTTCTCAGTCACTTATTATTGACTAAAAACTGCGTGATTGTAGGTGGAGCTTCCGAGGTGAAGCAGCACCCCTTCTTCCTGGGTTTGGACTGGAACGGACTCCTCCGTCAAAAGGCTGAGTTCATTCCTCAGCTAGAGGCAGAGGATGACACAAGCTACTTTGACAGTAAGTCACTGATTATTGTTATTAAAATATTAAGATCAATGAATGTTTTTAAAGATCAAGACAAACCACGTGCATTAATCCTGTGCTCGTGTTATATTTGTGTTCTGGAGAAGCGAGTATATATCAAATAATTACTGAAAACATTGTCAGTGATATCTGTCAGATGATGAATGGGATTATAGTGATGGATGTCAAATTCTCTCCAGTTCTGAGTGTCTTTTCTGTATTCAGCTCGATCAGATCGCTACCATCATTTAGCATCCGATGAAGATGAGGAAACCAATGATGAGGAGTCATCTTTGGAAATCAGACAATTTTCCTCCTGGTCACATCGCTTCAGCAAGGTAAACACTGCTGTGTTACATTTTACTCAGCTTTGCATGTAGATGATCCCACATGGCTACGACACATGTATCTACCAGACACAATAAAAACAAAAAGACTCCAGCAAGGGTGAAACGAATCCGTCCAGCTTTTTACATTTCTCTTGTTTATCTCTGAAGGTTTACAGCAGCACGGAACATCTGGCGACACCATCCAACCTGAGTTTCTCTTCGGACCGCAGCCACAGTGAAGATAAAGAGGACCGTGGAGATGTGGGAGGACTCGGCCCTTCCCCAAGCCCGGCAGATTGCAGTGTAGAAAACAGATATTCTGGGCGCATGGCCAGGTGAAAATTATGTTCCACGTCATGAGCTCTTTGTATTTAGGATAAGGGTTGTTTACCAACTATTTTACCTTTGCTAGATTCATGTGGAAAGCTGCTAAAACAGATCATATATGAACAAACTGAGCTCTTGTGTTTTAAAATGCATTGCAGATTCACTGTGTTGTTGATCACTTGATCATGTACCAGCTGATTTTAATCATCAAACTGGCCTTTGACTGTTCGTAGTCTTCGCCCTCGGGCCTCCTCCAGCTCTTCCCAGTCTGAGAGGAGCACCAGTCCTCTGGTGATGAGCAGCACTCACAGCCTGGAGACGATGCCCCGCTTCGCACTCTCCACAGATGATGAGGGTAAACCCACACGACTTGCATGACACAGTCGCATTACAGTTTTTCACAGTTGCTAGAACACATTTCCCAACATTTCAGCCAGTTTTTTAAACTACATTCAAATGGCTCTAGACCAGCCTTTCTCAAAGTGTGGTCCCCGGACCACTCCGTGTGCGCCCCCTGGTGGTCCGCAAGGTGAACAACACGACAATCTGAATCTATATGAATTAACTGAAAACGTTGTCACACT
>JBAMHV010000015.1:8929109-8956440 GCA_037177535.1 Pseudomugil gertrudae
CGTGTACTAAAATGCATGCAAACTCATTGCTCACGCTAAAAAAAGTACAAACTGATCTACTAACAGTGAGCAAAAGGATTTGCATCTTTCAAAGGTGCAAAATTGACACAAAAAGATGGGAAACAACTATGGTGTATAGATATAGATTGTTCATGGGATGTTTAGAGTCAGGTGGTCCGTGAGTTCGTGTCGTAAAGGTTAAATGGTCCTTGGACTGAAAAAGTTTGAGAAACACTGCTCTAGACTCACAATCAGTTCAGATCGTACACATCAACCATAAATAAAGTGACCACAGACCATATTTTGCATGCTGCATGAAATAATATGGAAAACAGCAGCCAGGATGGGCCAGGAAATGTTTCCATCAACTATATTTAGGAAAATACAAAGAAAAAAAAACTAACAATTGCTGTCAAATGGTATTAATTTGGTACATTAATTACTGTTATTATATAAGCAAAAGAAAAGAAACCACTTTACTGCACAGAGTCAGATTCAGACTCTGTCACCATGTCTTTGTGAGAGGTTGACAACATCAAACTCTAACTCTAACAGTAAGTGATACAGTAAGACTGACAAACGTCGGAAATATTGTATTTACACTTAATTCACTTTAGATTTATTTACTGCACATTACATTATAATACTACAAAAGTAGCTACTGTAATTACGGGTACTCTGCAGCTGCAGGTCTACATCTATAGAACTGTGCTGGAAGCATTAGTGTGTGGAGGTTTTACATCCTAGCATCTGTTATGTCAAATTATTGACTTTTTTGCCTAATTTAAACATAGTGATGTTTTTGGGAGGAAAAAACAGTCTTCCTGCTCATTTCATCAACTTTAAATTCTGCAAATGTTCAAAGGTATCCGATGTAAACATATAGAGCAGGTTCTTACCGTTTCCTGATGATTTTAGCTACAGAGGTTCATCACAGATTGGACTAAACTCTGTCTTGCTTCCATTCTTTAAATGACAGAAGAGATGTAGAAAGTTTATTTTAGTCTTTTAGCAACTCGGATGAACTGTAACAGCCCATTGGCATGTTATTTACCTTTAAATGCTCCTATCTGCAGCTGAGGTGGTGGTGTCAAACCTCCGGAGGATCAGGATTCGCAGCAACAGCACTGGGGCCAAACACTCTTCACCAAAGGAACCGACAGGCCCTCGACGGTTTGGCAATCAGCTGGAGACGCCAGACAGACAGAGGCTGCCCTGTGGAGGGAAGGTTCCCAAGTCAGCCTCTGTCTCAGCCCTGTCCCTCATCATCACTACAGGTACACAGAAGCTCATCATCACGTCAGATTCCATCAGGAAAGGGAATTATTTCCACCATTATTCACTTGATTAAGCATTTTATTTTGAGATTGCATTTTGCAGCTACAATTAATGGTTTAGGCTGAATAAAAAATGAGTTGATACTTTTTTCCAAACACGTTTTGACCTTTACGATATTTACACCATTACGTTTCCTTCATGTATGAAAGGGAGTTGGTGATGTATAGTATGAATTTATTTGTTCCTACTGCATTACTAAAGCACACCATTCGTTTGATTTTGCTTTAAGTAACAGACTTTTTTCACTTAATTTTGAAATAAGCTTAATTTAGCATCATTTTTAAAAAGCATGTTATTGAAACAACTATTAGATTGTGAGTAGGAGTGATTATGAGTGTGAATGGTTTTCTCTCTGTGATGGATTGTTGTTTAGAGTAGCTATACCCTGCCTCTCGCCTGCTAAATGCTGGGATAGGTTCCCAGCTTCCTTTTGACCCTGAAGTGGATTAAGCTGTATAGCAAATTCATGATTGAATGCTATGAAAAACCATACTTTTTGAAACTGTCCTGACATGCTGCATTTTCAATTCAGTTTTTTTAAGAAAAATTAACATAACATATTAAAACACTGTCATTAAAAATGTAATGGTGACTCATTGTAATTAGTAAGGATGAGTCGTACTGAGATAAATCCCACTGCAGACTGCGTCTCTCCAAAGACGGAGAACAAGTAGGGACACAGTTGCTCTCTAGATCTCCTGACATTGAGTCATGCAAGCTGTTGGAAGTGGTTGATTCTTGCAACGTGACACCTGATGGATGTTGGTTTCCACATGTTATTGTTAAACCAGTTTCTTATGTCAGGCGTCAAAAGGCATCGGTTACCCACTACTTTAAGGCTTGCAGACGACTAAGCCACATATTACAACAACTTGCATAACCTAATTAGGCCTTTCTGTTATTTTGAGATTTGCCAATTATATACACACACAAAGATTTAATATACAGACACACACACAACTTTAAAAAATCTCAAGAGATAAGTCTTCCCAGTGACGGCGGAGCACAAACAGGAACAGATTAAAATGATGATTTATTCAAACTATAAAATATGAAAATCAGATTCAAAAGTATACAAATGAAATTAAAAGGCTAGTTCCTGGATGGAAGATTCCTGATTTGTGAATGGGAGAGTCATGCCCACTGGTGCTTGCCCATAACACTGGGTCTACTGAAACTATGCGGACTAGATATGTATTTTTATATATAAATAAATATGTTTAATGTTTATTTTTCAGATGATTCATTCAGTGGACTCCAGCCCAGCCCCATCTCCCCACGATCATTGTCTTCCAACCCCTCCTCTCGTGACTCGTCCCCTAACAGGGACCTGTCGTTCAGCCCTAGTAGCCTGAAGCCACCGATTGTCATCCACACATCAGGAAAAAAGTATGGCTTTACCATGCAGGCCATCCGGGTCTACATGGGAGACAGCGATGTCTACACTGTGCATCACATGGTGTCGGTGGGTGTGACTTTAAAATGCTGCCTGCACAAAAAGTAACATAACTTAAACCTGCTAGTGTTTTTCACATGTGAAGTGTTTTGGTGATCCCAAACTAGAAAAGCATGCTTTAAAAAGATAGTTATGTAATCAAAAAATCAAACTCCACTCTTCATTGTTCTAACAGAGTGTGGAGGAAGGCAGCCCAGCATACCAGGCAGGTCTCCGCACTGGAGACCTGGTCACCCACGTGAATGGAGAATCTGTTCAAGGCCTGGTCCACCCAGAGATGATCGAAGTCTTACTGAAGGTATGACAGTACCTCACAGTTCACCTGAAGCTGCGTTTGTGGTTTGTTTATTAATCTTTCTTTCTCATGAACTTTGCAGAGCGGGAACAAGGTGGCTCTTCAGACCATAGCGCTTGAGAACACATCCATTAAAGTCGGTCCAGCTCGGAAAAGCAAACACAAAGGAAAAATGGCTCGTCGGAGCAAGAAAAGCAAGAAGAGAGATAATTATGACAGGTGAAGATTTGAGGTTTGGCTGCAGCTCTGCAGCGCTACTCATCATTTGTTTACTTTGTTTGGCTGGTGAAGGGTGACTTTTACGTCTCTGTCTCCCTCTAGTGTTAGTTTGTCAGAGAAAGTCAGTCAGGAGTGCTTATAAAAACAGGATTTATTATTATATGTATTTGTTTTTGCAGAAAAAGTTAAAATATGTTTTATAATTGAAGCAATAAATCCATTTAAAATTTCCCTGCAATCACATCTGGTTTTGTATTCCTCTCAGGCGACGAAGCATCTTGAAGAAACTGTCCAAGCAGAGCACAGTTATGCACAGCAGTCGCAGCTTCTCCTCAGGTCTTCATCACTCCGTTTCTTCCAGTGAGAGCCTCCCAGGCTCCCCAACACACAGCCTCTCACCCGGCCCCTCCACGCCTTGCCGGAGCCCTGCACCTGACCATCAGGGTGGTGGTGGGGGTGAGTTTCTTCTGAGTGAAAAAAGAGCACAGAGGGTTGATGTTCTCGATTTTCTCTCATAATCATGTTTTTATTGTGCCGATTTATGATTACATGTTGTGCATTATTTGATAACAATGTTACGTCTGCTTCCTAGAAAACAACTCTCCTCAGAGCACATCCCCTTGCTCCAGCTCTCCCAGTTCCCCAGCTGCGCACATCCGACCCAACTCGCTCCATGGCCTGGGCTCCAAACTCAGTACGCAACGCTACACTAAAGTGGGCCGTCGGAAGTCCACCAGTAACATCCCTCCTTCTCCTTTGGCCTGCAATTCCTCCTCATCCTCAAATCAGCCACTTTCTCCTCAGCGGTCACCCTCCCCACTGCCCTGCTTCGCCAAAGCCCTTCACACATACCATGGGAAAACCCTGTCGCCCCCCACCATAGTTCGACACATTGTCCGTCCTCGCAGCGCAGAGCCACCTCGATCACCTTTGCTCAAGAGGGTGCAGTCGGCTGAGAAGCTGTCTGGAGTGTATCACGGTGAGAAGAAGTCTTACACCCCCCGCAGGCACACACTGGAAGTGCCTTTTTATGGTGAGGCTGACCTACTGGGTGACACTGAGCTAGACGGTGCCTGTGGAGGCTTTTACATAAGTGCTGACCACAGCAGACTTGGGGGCTACATTAGCAGCCAAAGGATGCGGGAATCTGGAACAGAAAGATCAGACCAGCTGGTTGTGATGCGGAAGCTCAACCTGTCAGAGCGGCGAGACTCCTTTAAGAAGCAGGAGGCTGTTCAGGAAGTGAGCTTCGATGAACCAGATGAGAAAAGCAGCAGCACTGTGACTAGTACCATCACAGCTCCCCAGCCTCAGCAGCACAGGTTGGCCTGGGTGGTCTCTCAGCCTCAGAGTCGGGAGGAGGTGGAACTGGAAGTGCCTGTGGTGAGGAGGTTCACACTGGTGCCTCAGATCGCTGTGCAAGGTTCAACAGAGAGCGAGGAACAGGATGAGTGGGAGCCATGCTCAGATGGAGAGGATAGCAACGATAACCAAGAGCTGGAGGTGTCTTCATCCCATCCAGAACAAACTGGACCGCTTGTTTGTGAAAGCAGTAAGGCAGCAAGAACCACTTCCATAGGACATCAAGGCCCACCGGCATCTGAGAAGTCTGAGTGCAGAGAGGAAACCTCTCAAAAAGGACATGCAAGAAAATGAAAGCTCATTACTGCACTCGTTTCAGCTACTCATCTCTAATCTTTTTAACTCTCGCATATGAAATTATATGAAGCTAGGTTGTTTCCAGTCTGACCCAGAAGAATTGCATTTTGTAAGCAGATGTACAAACTAGTCTGGCTAAAAAGGTGGATGAAAGTTTTACTTGAATTTTGTACTGTAAATATTATTGCCTTCAGGCATTTCATTATATTTATTATATTTGTACAGTATGAGGAGCTCATCAAGAGGGAGATTTTCATTGTTGGAAAAGCCAAGGGTCAACTTTTTGTATCCATAAAATGTGGTTTTATGTCTTTTGAATGGATTTTTTTCCCTAAAAATGTTTTTTTAAATAAATGTTGGAGGTACAGATAATGCTGGATTGCTGTCGGACCAAAAGGAGTGAGAAGTCATTGTAGAAGTTATGATTTTTTTCCCCCTTATTATTTTAAATTTAAGTAGTAAAGTAGTATATTGTTTGTAGAACTGATGTAGAGTATCAAAGCTTTTTAGTTGTCACAGTGTTTGGTTGAGTTTGGGGTTTTCTTGTTATTTTTCTTTCCCACTTGTTTTAAGCTACCAGTAAACGTATTATAGATGTCCTCCGGTATTGTGCTTTTGCCTCTATATCAATCAACAGGAAAATAAGACCCAATTGGCTTGTTATTCTTAGTCTTTGCTGCATGAATTTATGGTCACTTTATTATTGTTTCACACGGAGCCAGGAAGAGCGGGGCAGCGTTGTAGGTCACACTGAGACGCCACCCGGCTGTGACTTAGAAATACACTTTGTTATGAGGTCTTGATGAAGCTGCTTTAAAGGGATTGATATGCCATGACAACCGAGCAGCATCCTCTTAAGCCATATTTTTAATCAAATTGTCAGTATAAATGTGCTCAACATACAAACATTTTTTAAGTATTTCCTCTTTATTGCTATTTTATCTTGACAACACACCATGAAGCTCGAGTCTTTTTTTTTTTTTTGCTACTTTTTGATGTATGAAGCAACTTGTCTCACTCACATTGAACAGTCAGGCTTGTTTTATTTATTTTTTCCAAAGCCTGGAGGAAACCACAAGAGTCTTTTACTTGTTTAGAGCATTTTGGTATTTATCTTTGGGCTTCAAAAGGTTTCATCATTGTATATTTGATGTATGTTTCCATAAAGTATTTGTTTTCATGTTGCTCAACAATGAAGTGAGGCATACCATGCTTCGATGACCCATTCCTAACTTTACTGTGTAGTCATGTTTACATCAGGGGGGGCGGGAAATGCACTTTTTGACACATTTTGTAACTAATATTGAAAGGAAAACTGGAAACAGCAGAGTGATGCATTGACAGTGAATCCAAACCCAGGGCTTCTTTGAACAAATATTTTTCGTCTTTGTTTTGTACAAATGTTCCTGTATATTTTGGTATCAATGCTGTGTATAAATCCAAATACTTTGGGGGTGTAATACTATACAATGAGATTTTGTGGAACACAACTTTTTTTTTTTAAAGCGTGGATAATTTTTTTTGTCCTTTTTTTTTTAACCACCATATCAAGATTCAGAAGAATATTTCTCATTGATAGGTTTGATGTACATTATGGGTTTTTGAGGGATTTGTGTCAGTGGTACTTTCGGACCTCTGTATGGAGGTATTCATCTTCCGCGTATATACCATCAGAATTAGTGATGTTACTTAAACCCCTTTTTCACCTCAGTCTTTCAGTCTTGTGATGATAACCTCTCATCATGCTGTTAGTAAAGTGGACAGATCACTGAGTGGCTCAGTCATTTCTGCAGTCTGACAGAATTGTTTACATTGAACAAACATGCAGTGTACTGTACAAATACTATGTGGTATTAAAAATAACTATCCTCTTTGATACTATGGAAAAAAGATGTTCTCATGGAAGTTGCATATCTTGTTTTTGTTTTGAAGTAATTGGTAGTGGAGAGTAATTAAGCTCCAAGCTGATTAGTGGTTTTGTATGTTTATGTGCTCATAAGTGACAAAATCTTTGTATTTTGCTGCACTTTTACTTAAAAGTAAAGGGAGTTTTGTTTAGTCACAGAAAATCAGGAATTTTAGAAAGTTTTGTTCTTTGAAATTTCTTGACTTTGTAAGCAGTAAAACTGGTTTGTAATGGGGATTTTTAATGGTGCACATAAGTGACAAAATTCTTACAAATTCAAAGTGAAACCAAACCTGGGCACCAATTTCAGTTCTACATCATAAACTGATAATTTTGAGAAAGCGTATTAAAAGTTTCAGTAATTAGCGAGGGATCTTATGTGGATGTAAACATACTTTTCACCATTCTGATTGCCACTAGTTGAAGGTTGAGGTCAGTATGCAAAGTCAGCTGGTGTTTAACGTATTCTCAACAAACAAACTGGCAGGTCAAGCTGTTGTACATGTGCACGTGTTCACCTGTGGACTCTTCTGTTCAGTGCATGCTGCATGAGACAAGCACACAGCTGTAATACTTGACTGCATGGTATACCGGCGTTGTCGCCATGTACTGTGTTTTCTCGTGCAAAGAATAAACTTTGTATTTCTCTTTTGACTCCACTGATGTTTGTATTGTGGACATGACTTGCATACATGTTCATAATTTTTGAGTAAATGTGCTAATAAAAAAAATTATCAGCTTTCTGTCCTAGTGAGTACAAGGAATTGATGGATTCAGGTAGGTTAAGTACAACGTAAGTTACATATAACACTTACAAAACCAAGACATAGTTTATTATTATTTGACAACTTAGGTATATGAGTGCATAAAAGCTTGTACGGCTTTCACCAGCATTAACTTGGAAATATAAAGTCTGATATTGTTGAAGAGGAAGTCTGTGACAAATATAGCCACTTGGCTGGGCCTTTAAACACATTTATTCTTTTCTTTTAAAGTACTCTCATAGAGATTGCTGGTTTAGTTGGCATCATTTTCTTGTTGCATGTTCCATTTAATCCAAGCTTTAGTTGTCAACATAATGTCCCTATGTTATTCTAAAATAGTCATGAATACATGCACTTTTGTCTAAGTGAAAAAATGTATCCAGGGGTCTTGTAGATGCTTTTTCTAAGCTACAGTTTTCTATTGAGTTTTTCAAAGATTGATATCTTTGAATTGAGCAGTTCTCTAAGTCGCCGCTAGGTGTCAGTGATGAGTTAATGAATTCCCTGTAACGTCCCAGAAGAAGCCCCGTGTCCTTCACAACAACAGATAACATGGCTACTGCTACTAAAATCATTCAAAGGCTGCGGAATTTTTTAGCAGGGGTAAGCAATTTCACCACAATAGACTTTAAACATTAACACAGCGTCCGTTTGAATGTAAAACATATATTTATTCATGTCCAGATGGTAATAAATCGGCAGATTTAGTCAGCTATCGTTTGAGAACTATCTTGTTAAGCTAGCACCAGCTCTGTCAGCTAAACGTTTCAGGTGAAGGAGAAAGAGGTTCAGTCTGCATTGAACAAAAAAACTCACCTTAGTCTTTATTTTTCAGCATGATCTGCAGACAAAACTGCAGCTGCGATATGAAGAGATAGCTAAGAGGTAAGTGTTAAAGTGTTAGCAACGCATGTTACAGACTATGAACCAACTTTAGTTCAAAATACTGGTAGACTTTTTAATACCATGCAGTTTGATAGTAGCTTTACACAACACAAACTACCAGTTCATGTACAAATATACAAAGGTTTTTAATTAGAAAAAATTGGTCATGTGTATTAGGGGTCTTGACACAAAATAGCTGGGAAGAGAGAGATTTATGGTGATGTTTGTCTTCTTTAACTTCAATTCTGAATCCTGCTTCTCACATGTGTGATTGTATGTCCAGAAAGATTCAACAGTGCAAAGTTTGTATTGCTCGTTTGTTTGTAAAAAATATTGTAATTATTTAAGTTTGTTTGTACCGCTTTTTCTGAAGGACACAGCCACCACCTAAGTTAGCTGTAGGCCCAAGTCACAAGTTTGCCAACAACTACTACTTCACCAGAGACGGCCGCAGAGAGTCAGTACCTGCTACCATTGTAATGTCAACTCAGAAGGCTATTACTGCTGGAAGGTAAATGAACTTGCATATGTTCATGTGTGATTATAATTTAATATATGTTGCACATAAAGCAAATCTGATTTTTTTTATTGAATAAATAAGCTCTGTGGTTATTTTCCTCTAGTCAAGTTGCTGAAACTCCAAAGGCTCCAGTGACACCAGGAGCTCTATATAAAGCGCCACCACTCTCCACAGATCAGCCATACCTCTGAGGAGCAAGACAAAACTCCACTTCACTTCCACATCCAGATGTGTTGGAGACCTCTGAATTGCACAAATATTGGCCGTTTCTTGTACAATAGAAAGTGTGAATAAAATGTTATGTTTCTCTTCTTTTTTGTGCACCTCAATATTTTGGCAATATATTTAACTGTAGATTTGTCATTGGAGGTCATTTGCTCCTCCAGATGTGGAAACACTCAAAAAGCAAAAAATAGAATCCAAGGTTTGTCAAATAGTAAGACCAATGCTTTTTATGGCAGCTCCATTGTCATTAAAGTGTGAAAATGGATGAATGTGAAATGCTGTAAAATTCTAATTGATTCGACTTGATGCGTCCTGTAAAATGCCCTTAGGTTATATTGTTTTGAACTATAGAAATAAAGCTGAGTTGAATTACAATGTTCTGTACATGTTCAGAATAAATACTATAAGAGACATGGACCTTAAAGTATTGCTGAGATAAACAATTGCTTAATTCAAAGATACAAGACATAATGTAAATCTAATTGCAACATTTTCCTGTCTGCACCCTGAGTCTCGCCACTGAAACAATAAGAGTTATGACTCTTATGAATAGTCTGCGAATTTAAAACACAAACTGATGCGATACAGTAGCTAGGGGTGATTGTTATCTCTTATGCCAACCTATGAATTTATTGGTTTGAAGCTAATTGATCATTATCAGATTGTGATAAATATGACTGCAGTTATGCACTGAAAAATAAAAATATGTCTATTTATTCTTGACATTTAAATGTGTTGTAGCGATGCTAGATTAACTCAAATAACAGTTTTTTGTAATGTAAACTGTGTGTGGGCATGAGTTTGATCATGGGATGTCCAATCAGCAAACACTTGTGCAGGTGATTCTTGACAGACTCAGCTTAAAATTGATAAGTTATCTATCAGGAACATTTGTGCTACCTAAAAATATTTAATTCCATATAGCAGTAGTCTAGAAATGTCCTAGTTTGAGATAATTTCTGCTTTCAGTTGTATATCTGTTCAAATTAATTGCAAATTAATTCTACGGTCTGAAACTTTTGTTACCTTTTAAAACCACTTTAAAACTTTTAACTTAGATTTCTCTTATAAAAAATAATTTACTTTATGGACGCTGTAAATGCACCAAAAGATTAAATGAAAACTGAAATAGGAACCAGGTTTTTATCTACTGTCATACAGTTAATCAGGGGCACAGATGACTACAGCCAGGACTGGGCCCAGGAGAGAGACTGTTACGTCATAATCCTGCGACGCGCGTGGCGCGCCTTGTAACTGTGGAGAACGCGTCGAGCGAGCATGGGGCACCTTGTAGGTTTATTTCTTCTCATTTCGCTGCTCATCTATAGTCTAATCTGGGGTAAGATGCAGCGTTTGCAGTCTATAATTGTTAAATAAACAGCATTCTTATATGTGATGTTTTGTGCGTGACAGTAACGTATTCTCCATATGTCACCTATAATGAAATCTGTATTCATTACTGACTGCAGTAAAGTTTATAGTACACTGATGTTTTTGTGTTAACAGCAATATTAAGTCGCAGGAAATCAGACTGTCAGTGTTTGCACAGCGTAAATATTTATACAGCGTGTTTTTGCATTTTACACAGATGCATTTTGTACTGATAAATCACCACAAAACAAAAATAATAGCTTCAGAGGTGTTTTTTTTTTCTATTTTATGCTACTTTTTATAGGATTTTTAAAAACTTATAGTGTAATGTGCTTTTTGTACATATCAGAACAATATTGATATTTTTAAGTCATGTAAAAAATCAAATGAAATCTTTAAAACCATCTAATTACACCCTGATATATTTTATTTAAAATTTTGCACTCTGGTAAGTTGAGCTGTATTTAATGTGGCAGAACTTTGTGTGTGTGTTTATGTTACTCATATAACATACAACCAACTAATAGTTGGTAGATATGAATGATTAATTATCTCCAATGCAAATATTTAGTCTACAGTGAAAATATAATAGCAACTTCTTAAAATGCAAAAAAATACATACGTTTTAAAGAGGAAACTATTTTAAGTCTGTTTGTTCCGGCTTTAATATGCCTATAACCTATGCCAGAGGACAACATGTTAAATGTGAATTTCTCCTAGATGATGTTTGGTGTGGTATTGAGGTAGTGGGAGTTGTAAATATCCTTCAGTGAAGGGAGAGAGCAACAAATTATCTTTGCCTTTTGCACACTGAAGCTTCCTCTTGCCTGCTTCAGACAAGCTTCTGAATCAGTCTGTGATGCAATATGTCATCAGGCTCTGTAAATGAGTGGTAGAAGGTCAGTGGCAAAATTGTGTTCTTCAACAGTACCGTCCGCTGCTGCTGGGATGTGAAACAAATGTGAAAATTAAATAAAAACCAGAGAAGTGAGTCATGACTAGATGCTATCACCGCCCCTGCATCGTTCTACGTAGCTCATCAGTAATCTTATTAAGTGACACACATACACAGAGTAACAAGAAGATGGTAATTCATTGTGTGTGTCAGGTGTTACAGGTCACTCACTGGATGTCTGCCGTGAGCAGCTGGGGTTCAGGTGTGGAGATGGCTTCTGTGTCTCAAATGTGAAGGTGTGTGATGGGCGTTCAGACTGTAAGGATGGGTCAGATGAGCGCCACTGTGGTGAGTTAACACTGTGATGGAAGACCAATATGATGAAAGTTAAAATGGAGAATTTCACTAAGTAAGGAAATCAGGATTCTTTGAGAAGGGCATTAAGAGACTATGAGGCAAATAACCCTTTAAGTTGTGCTGCCAACACAAGATAATGTGATTCCACATAAAAGCTACATTCAGCACCAGTAAGTCACCAGTATCAGATTCTACCTCACATTCATACCTCAGAATTCACACGCTTTAAACAAACAATGCCAGGAATATAATATTAATCGTACCCAACAATCTTAATATTTCATCCAAGATTCACATTGAAGCATGTGGGGCCCTTTCTGTGCTGTAAAGATAATCTCATTTACTGTTACGCTGTGGTAATATGCGATCAAAAATTCTAATCCCGCTAAGGTCAGGCTGAGATGTTGAATTCCAGAGGGGTTTTGTTGTAGAGCAGGCTCGCTGAAAATAACTGGTGGACAGAGATCTTTGAGACCTCATTGTGATTTCTGGCGTGATGTGAAAAGAACCAGCATGAATGAAAGGCTCTATATATGTTATATTTTTATAATAACATGTATACAGTGTATATTAGTTCTTATTAAAGCAATACAAATGATGAAAGGAGATTTTGTCAGCAAGGAAGTAGAAACCTTCAACAAACATTGTGGTTTTAACTTTGATTCTCACCTTTGCCCAGCAGGTTACAGCTGTCTAGCTGTGTTTTCCTTTTGTTACTGATCCAAAACACGATATGAGAGAATTTGTTGTGGGATTAGTTTAAAACCATGTCTCTCAACAGCAATGATGAATTGAGGTTATACTCTGTCAGTCATTGGTTTCTCAGAGTATCGATGTCTGGAAAACAAAACAAAAGAAGAAATAATGCCAAGAATCCCTGCGTGTCATTTTGAGTATTATTGTCATTATTTGACTTATTCTAATGTAGGCCATGTAGCAGATCGATTTGTTTCAGTTTGGAGGCTCCGTCCAGGGTCTCAGCTTAAGTTATAAGCAGTTATTGTGTAAATACATAAGCTACTGTATGCTCTTTTTTTCTCCTACACATTTTCACCTGTTTCTAATCCACTACAAACTCTGATGAACTCCAGCTAGAATTCTTCAGATCATGTTCACAATGAAACCTTGCAAGACACCATTCTTTAAAATAAACTTCTGACTTGCAGCTCTAACTCTTTCCAGTCCACGTGCGGTGTAAGAAAGGGGAATTTGCCTGCAATAACAGACAGTGTGCATCGACAATACTCCTTTGCAATGGCGTTGATGATTGTGATAACGGGAAAGATGAGGATTCCTGCCACAACTGCACGTCTGGTTTCTTCTCCTGCGAGCCGTCCGGCCCCTGTGTGCCCAGAATAAAGCTCTGTGATGGACAGACTGATTGCAGAGATGGACAGGATGAGTCCTGGGAGCTTTGTGGTTCAGTCGAGCCCATGCCTCAGACGTTCCCCGCATGTGCAGCGACAGAATTTCAGTGTGGGAATGGAGAGTGCATCCGGCATGCATGGAGGTGCGACCACTCGCCAGACTGTTCTGATGGCAGCGATGAGGAAGATTGCGGTGAGTGATATTATACAGTTGCCTGTATCTTTCTAAAGTTAATTACACAATTTTTATTTTGTGTTTTTTAAAATAGAAAACAAAAACATTAAGATGAGATTTTATTTGGGCTCTTGTTTCAAGTAGACACTTAATTCAAAGTATCTGTGAAATAAAGGATGCTCTTTAAAGTTCAATACTTTCCTAGGTGCTACCACTAAACATTAGCTTCCTGTTTTGCAAGGAAAATAGTGTCTCTTCTCTTTTGTTTATATAGGAGGAGTCAATTCAAATCTCTTATTTGAAGAGCTTGACTGTAATAACTTGATACCTGAAAGAAAGGAGCAATTTATCCCTGCAAACAAGGGAGTAAGGCTAAGTGGTAGGGACATGATGAACAGGTTATTAGGGATGCAAACCTGCTCTGTGTGGGAAAATACAGTTGGCTTTACTATTTGATGTGCAGTCACAACCCTAACTCCAATTCTGTGAAATTAAGGTTCTTCCAAAGAGGGGAAATAGTCATATCAGGTGCTTCATAGCTGAAAGACATCAAAGTTGCAAAGAGAAGAGAGAGGTAGAATTCACTGATAGATTTAAAACTTTATTGTAAGAAGCTAAAACTAACGTTGCAAGCCTAGTTATGTCTTTGTTAGAGCCACTGGTGACTGATTAAGACCCAACTATTAGTTCTTTAGCTTGCACAATAAAGCTGTAAATCAATGACCGAGCTCCAAATCTATCTCTTCTCGGTCCAAGACTCATTTTACTTTGAAGATAAAAGAAGGCATAAACACTGAACCAGTGTGCACAATGATAAGGATTAGTGCATTTTATACCAGTTTGACTCAGAGACGCTGATTCACTTGTGTTTTTTCTGTGTGGATGCATGACAGTGGATTGTTCATGTTCTGATATTCTTGTTATGAGGGATTGACACATGTTCTCTGAATTACTCACAACTGGGATGGGGGCACTTGGCCAGTTTAAATCTGCTGAACCATGAAGTGGGCATGAATTTAAAATGGTCAACATCAGGAAGTTTTAAAGCTTGCCAGATACTTTATTTAATTATCTTTTTTTTTCTTCGACAAAAAGCTGCGGAGTGATTCAAAACGTAAATGAGAGGCTGTTATCAAAGCAAAATCATCATAAGTGCTGTTCTGCTGACCACCCAGTAGAGAGCAGTGCGTTACTTTTCTATACATCACTGTCCTTTGAGTCTCCCAACATCGTCAGATTGCTTTCTACAGCAGTGTTTTTCAACCCTGGTCCTCAGAGAATACGGCCCTGCGTGTTTCGATTCCTTCCAACTCCAGCACACCTGATTCAGGTTCATTAAACTGCTCGTTAAGTTCTCTGCTCTCTGCATTCATTTGGGTCAGGTGTGGTCCGACAGGTCATTATGTTAGTTGCTGGTTAAAATGGCTGCAGACACTAGTGCATGGGTGTCAAGATCCAGTCCTTGAGGGCCGGTATCCATCACTTAAACTTGCTGTTTCCCTGCACTTAACACACCTGATGCAAATCAAATAGATCCAACAGCTACTTGTCAACCTATTAAGTTATTTCAGTCAGCTGTGTCGGAGCATGGAGACAATAAAAACCTGCTGGATACCGGCCCTCGAGAACCTGAGTTTGACACCCCTGCACTAGTGCATGTGTGTGCTTAGTGATGGGTAATATGCAAATGTCCAAAGATGTTTACTCAAAATATTTAAAATGGGCCTGAAGAAACAAATAAGATCAGGAGAACTGTGCTTACCCTTTTTTCCAGGACATAGAAGAGGTTCTGTATTACTGTGCAGGACTCAAATTTAAGTTGTATGTAAAAAAAAAAAAAGCAGATTCATCAAATTTGCATATGTGTACCTCTAAGAATGCTCTATTTACATATCCCACCTGTTCTCAGTAACAATGCAAATGCCCGTTCTAGGTCATTTGCATTCAGAAACGATTTCATTTTATCATAATACGGAAACAAAACATCCTTTTAAAGATCACGTGGAAATCACTCATGTTCCTACTCAGTGTTGGGGAGAGCAAATGAATATATTCCTGCTGCGGTTAAAATATGCATGTAGCTTCCTTGTAAAAGTTGAAGAGCAGGATATAACCGTTACTTAACTTCAAACTTTATTTATTTATAAAGCACTTTTCCGGTCACGGGCAACACAAAGTGCTTTACATGATAAAATCAATAAAATAACAACACCCAAAAAGAAAACATAGCAATAAAGGCAGCACTCAGAGCGTGGAGGATCCCCACGAGGAGAACACTGGAGAATAAACTATATTAGATACTCTTAAGAAGCAATAAGAACAAATGTGAGTAAAAATAATAAAATACATATACAGAACTTCATAAGTGCTTAAATAGATCAAATAAATAAACATAAATAATTTAATCCTAAATTGATTAAACATTGTGATAATATAATATATATTAAGATACAGTTAATATAGTTTAAAGCTAAGCTAAAAAGGTGGGTCTTGAGCCTCTTTTTAAAAACATCAACAGTCTCTGCAGCCCTGAGGATCTTAGGCAGGCTGTCCTACTGAGGGCCGTAGAAAATCTTTTATCTTTTAGTTCTGATCTTGGGAACAGATAAAAGGCCGGTACCAGAGGACCACAGTATCTGCGAGGGCTCATAACTAAAAAGAAGGTCTGATAAATAAGTTGGCCCGAGACCATTAATGCATTTTTAAACAACTAAGAGAACCTTAAAATGAGTCCTGAAACGCACGGAGAGCCAATGTAGCGATTGTAAAACTGGTGTAATAAGTTCCTGTCCTCTGATCCTCGTCAGGACTCGTTCCACTGAGGTCTGACGTAACTGTAAGGTTGAGACAGACTTCTTAGGAAGACGAGAGAGCAGGACATCACAATAATCTAATCTAGAAATAAAAGCATGTATCAGCACATCTGTACTGGCAAGAGAGAGATAAATGAGCGGGCAATGTTTTTTAAATGATAAAATCCTGTCTTTGTGACATTTTTGACGTGAGGAATAAAATTCAGCTCAGAGTCATAGAGAACACCCAGGTTCCTCACACACCGAGAATGATTTAAACTCTGCAGTTTACGTGAAATGATCTCTCTCTTGTCTTCAGGACCAATAATTAAAACTTCAGTTTTGTCCTGGTTGAGCTGTAAGAAGTTCTCTGCCATCAATGACTTTATATCTAAAATACAATTTAAAAAACATCAACTGGCTCTAAGTCATCAGGAGACATGATGATGTAAACCTGCATATCATCAGCATAGCTGTGGAAATAAATGCTGTGTCTTCTGATGACATCACCAAGAGGTAACATTTAGAGATTGAAAAGTATTGGGCTTAAAATTGTTCCTTGGGGTACTCCACACTGAATTTTATGCATTCTTGAAGAGCATGTATCTAAACTTACAAACAATTGTTGATCTGTGAGCGAGGAGTAAAACCATTTAAGAACAGTACCTGAGGGGCCCACCAGACTTTTGAGTCTGTTTAACAAAATCTAGTGACCTACTGTATCGAATGTAGCACTAAGATCCTATAAAAACAGAAAAAACCTAACTAACCTCTGAAATAATATGCTGCACAGAGTTTGATATATTATTTGATAATTATTATATCAATGGTGATCAGTTCTCATCTGTCTATCACATCTCTCGTGTCAGTTTAGAAACCATTTAAGCTACATGTCTGCTTAATTTTTATTATAAAAGTTTAAGTTTAGAGTGATTAGTATTTCAACCAAATATATAAATCTGGATTCTGAGATCAACGTGACCTCTGCAGAAACAATGCAGCCCAGAGTTGTGCTTGAATTTATGCATTTTCTGGAGCGAGGAAGAGCTGCTTTTTCACTGATTTATGACTCAACAGAAGGGACTTCATGTTCTTGATGGTCTAGGTCTGTGTGAATACTAGTTTATGGAGGGGGTGGGATTTCAGGTCAATATAACGGAACCAAAACCTCTTCTGATAGACCTGGTTAATAAAAATCAGAGGGTCTGGTAGCGGAGAGAGGAGTCACAGGCTGGGTACAACTTGGTATAGTATATAGTACATACAGGGTAAAGTATACCTGTGGAGGGATATATATATAACTGTCACTGTTTTAATGAAGAGAGTTGTACGTTTCTGAAAGTCTAACAAAGAGTAAGTATAACTGGTTGTTAGTTTTGATACGTAACCAATTATGACTTTCCATAAAACCATTACCATAATGGCACATACGACTCCTTCTGACAAGTTATGTGGCAAAGCATTAGCAAATGTCCGTGTGACTGAAAATAATATTTTCACATGATATGATCTTCTTCAGTTAACATTTAGATAGTCAAAAATCAGAATAACTTATGGTACCGTAAAAGAAACTTGTAGATAAAAAAAGAAACTATGCAGATAAAAGATACCAGAGGTCTTGTTTATTACTGCAGTTTCTCTGTTTTTGCAGATCAGGACGAGTGTCGGGTCAACAATGGAGGCTGCTCTCATTACTGTGTGGACCAGAAGATGGGTTTCTTCTGCCGCTGCCCTAGCAACATGAAGCTTGTAGATGACAACCAATGTGAAGGTCAGTGATATCAGACCAGATGCTGTATTCTTAGCCAGGTTACAACTGATTACTGTTTGATAACTGACATTAACAGTTTCTGTGACGTACGCTATGTTTGTACAAATATAAAACCTTGAAACTTGTTTACTCGTCCTTGTAGAGATTGACTGGTGCTTGGAGAAGGACATGTGTGATCAGCTGTGTGTTCACATAAACAACAGCCTCGCCTGTGACTGCCTTGAGGACTATGACAGGACTCCAAATGCCAGAGAGTGTAAAGCCAAAGGTGAGACATGAGTCAGTTTCAGAAAACTGCAACGGACCATCCAGCTTAAGCCTTAATCAGTAAATAGAACTGTTTATAAATGAACCTTCATCATTTCTGAACCCATTGCTAAAACATCTCTTTGTTAGCAACACAGCCAAAACACAGCCGCAGCTGCAACCACTGGAATATCATGCATGGACACTTTCTCCAGATAGTGGTTTCATAGACACTAGCAGATGAACATATTTACTGATTATCTCTTTCAATAAAGTGCATTTGCATGTGCAAAGATTTCCGTGATATGCCTTTATGTTATAGGAGATATACATTTAAATCCTTTCTTTTAACATGTAAATCATTAATTAATTGTCTGTATAAAGCAGAACCGCAATGCTTTGGTCTGAATTCCTGCTTATTCTCGCTCCACACACACCTTATAACCTCGGTCTGAGCTGTGTCTTTAAATGTCTCTAAAAATAAGTGGATTTTGCATGATCTGTCCCCTTTAACGAGCCCATTTGCTTTCTGAATCACACACAAACTACAATGATTTCACTTAAGTTTTATAAAATATCTGTTGTTTTCATTTCTTCCATGGGGCTTTACACTACTTTATGCTTTTCATTTGCATAAAGTTCCTTCTTTTTCTTTATCCTGCATAGAAACAGTGTCTTAATTATTTAGAACAACTTTTATAAGTTGGAAAATATTTAACTAACCTAATTGTTGTTAATAAATCCATGTTTATTTAATTGAAATCCTACATGTGTGATAAATTGGAGCACAGTGTTTTATGGTGTCGGGTGAGTTTTGCTTTTTAACAGCTTGTCCTCTTAGATAAGGAATTTCCTGTTCCAACCCTCACTGTCCTGCAGGTTTCCGGTATTTTCCTTGTTCCAACACAACTGAATTCAAATTAAACAGATTTTGATAACATCCTGTCAAGTTCTGCAATGACGCATTTATATTCTGACGTGCACACATTACTGAACACAGTTACCAGCATTTTAAGTTCTATTGTGGTGTGATGTCAAATTAGACATGTTGTTTGGTAAAGTTGATTTAATGATGAGCTGTGTTTGAATGGGTCTTTCTTGTTTTTTTTCCAGAAAAGCTCAAACTATAAAGAATAACACAAGTTATTTGTTGTTTGTCTGTCTTTCAGGTGAAGAGGCTCAGCTCATTTTCACTACCTCTAAAGGGATACAGATTAAAAGTCTTTCTAACACTGAGAATAAGGTACTCGCCCCATATTTACCAGGATCGGGTCCTGTGGCGTTTGTGGCTTCAAACCAAACACTATACTGGGCTCAACACGAACAAAAGTCCATATACAGGTAATAAGCTTAGGAGGAGTTGTTGCATTATCGCTATATGAAAATACTGCGTTAATGTAAAAACAAGCTGTGGGAGGATACTATAGGTAAGATAATCCAGACATCCTTTCCCTGTTCAGGACCTCCAGCGATGGTACTTTCTCAGGCCGGATGGGCAACATAATACCAAATGCTCCTTTTTATCTTTTGTTGTCTTTTGTTATCATCGTGTGCTTACATATGCACAGCTGAGTTAAGCTGTGTTTATTCCTCAGTCTGGTCCTGTAACTGGACCAGCATCCGTGTGCTAGTGTACATGTACAGAAAGTTATTTACTGAAGCATAATGATGTGTGAAAAAATGTTCAAGATATTTTCACAATTATTTCAGCTTTTGGGGGTTTGTTATTATATATTTGTTATTATATATGTATTATTCTGTTTTTAAAAAGTTGTTAATGTAGTCATTAATTTATTTTTTAATGTCTGCTGTGGCATAACTAAAGGACTTAATCTGACTTAATCTGTGGTCAGGAGGGCATGTACCTGGTCAGTGCAAAGTTTTAAACATCTTGTGATAATGCCAGATCAATTATGATGAGCTCTCATTTGGCCTGTCAAAAATGTATTATGTTTGTTTTGAAACTATGTATGTTACACGTGCATTTATTTATTTTTTTTTCGTTACTTTTTATTCTAAATTGAAAAATTAATAATTTTGTGACTAAAATAAAAGATAGCAGTGGAAGCTAATGTAAATGCTAATGTCATCTGCAAAGTAATGCATATTCTTTTTTCTGTCATTAGATTCAGTGTGTAAAACTGGTTAAACACTGCGCTACAACATGGTTAAAACTGTATTTATATTTAAGAACATAAGTAGAAGTAAAAGATGGTAAATTCCACACTTTTCGTTAAAATGTTCTCATACATGATATGGTCATCAGTGAGGGCCTGCCACTTCAAATGATGGAGGATGATATTGAGGTTAACAGCATAAAGTAGATTTTAAAATTGCATTTATTAAAAATGGGATCATATAAATGTATACAATAAGGCACAAATGTTACATAACAGCACATTGAACATTAGTTTAATGATGCATGATAACGGAACAGGATAATGGGAACAAAGTTGGTAAAGACTTTTAATGAAACCCCTGATTTTGATATGTCTTTATGAAAGGAACAGTTTTATACATGAGATCTAAACTGGTTGGTAAGCTTTACAACAAATCCTTTGTAAATGATTGACTTTTTAAAGTAAATATTAAGCGAGCAATTAAGAGCAAATTCACTGTTTGCACAAGTTTTATCCTTTCTATTCATACCAACACCCACTCTAACAATGTTCCAACAGGAACACTCGTGTCATGTCTGCAACCGTTTGCTTTGAGTATATCATATCAGTTTTAATGCTGTTAGTTCTGTGAATTCAGCCCTGAAGTCATTATCTAAAGCTTATGGTAAGAGAAGGACTCTGTCATGTTTGTGTCTAATTGTCATAAATTTAGACATACAAACACAAAAGTAAACAAAGCCTGTGATTTAAATACTTATTTTGAAGCATTCACACCTGCCTCCTTCTGTCTTTAGCCATCTTTATTTCTATTTTCATGAGAACAACCATCACTTTCATGCACTTAAAGCAGTCTGAAACACAGATTCTATCTAATGCAGATTAAATGTTGTGACTGGACCTTTTGTTTTGACACAACTAAGCAATGAAGTTCTACGCAGAGGGCTCTGATTCTACATCAAATCCTTGAACTAAATATGCAGTTCGTTGGTTTGTAATGACATTGTCAGAAAATAAAACATTTCACTCCTCCCCATTATTAAAGGCCTACATAGACCGTAGATCTTTTTTAAAAGCTTTTTTCTTTCAGTGAAATAGAAACTCTGGGCTTGTACTTTGTTATTTCATAGATAATTAAAAAGGTTGAAAGTGACATTTTGTATTGCTTTACAAGAAAACTAAACTTGATGGGAAAGAAGGTCTTTTCTCTTTTGTGTATGAAATGCGTAGTTCCACACAAAGACCCAATTTTATTAATAGAAAAGAAGTTTTACTGAATTTATTGATCATGTATTAAGCAGAACTGAGTAAAGTTTGAGGTCTGTATTGATTTCATTGATGATTTAATCCTTTTTTGGTTGTTTAAAGTAAATGTAAGCAGCAGTGTGGGGAGATGAGCTTGCAGAAAATGGACCGGATCAGTCCAGTTCTGAGGTCTTTACACTGGCTGCCTGTCCGTCAGATTTTTAAGTTCTGTTTCTGGTCTGGTCAGAGTCAGAACGAGACATGTAGAAGCTGCATTCAGCCTCTACGATCCACATGTGTGGAGAAAACTCCCAGAAAGCCTCAGATCAGCTAATTTAAATCCAGGTTAAAGACCCTCCTGGTCTCTGCTGCATTTCCATTTGACATTATTTAAGTTTTTATTTTGCCTTATTTAGCTTGCATTTCATGCTCATAATAATCACTGTTAATGTTGACTTGGTTGCATGGTTTTTTCAGGATCTCTGTGGATAAAAGCGCACAGGAAGCAGTGCTGGTGCTGAAAGCTGAATTTTCAGTGTCGGGTCTAGCTGTGGACTGGATTCACAGACTTCTCTATTGGACCAGTCCAGAGAGTGGTTCTGTTAATGTGATGCTGCTGGATGGTTCTTCTCAGCATCAGCTCATCACAGGGCTCAGCAGGCCCTCTGCTGTGGCTGTGGATCCTCTCCAAGGGTGAGAGGACTTTACTGTTGCATTCAGTCCAATGCCTGACTGTAAGACCGTTAAATGCTTTAACAGATTAAATGTTCATTTCCACATTTTGTTTTGGAAACAAACACACCAGCATTACATCAGCATTTAATGGGGTGATGATGTTCAATATTTGTGTGCCTTTTTTTACAATTAACATTTAAAAAACTAGTTAGTTTTTAACAAGGCTTATCTTTCAGTGTTGAAGCTTTAAGAGCTGCAGAAAAGCCTTAGCGTTTCGTTCACACAGAGCATCTCATATCTAGATAAAAAATATTATTATGTATAAACCTGGCACGGAAAACTACAGGGTCCAGTCTGGAATAACAGTGATAAACGCCATGTTTTACATCCCCACCATGACTGGTATAAAGGAAACTATGCACTGTTCTGAAAGACAATCCTTCAAGTTGTTTGTACAAAAAGCGGAAATAGAGTGAAGTATTTTTGAAGACAAAAGCTTCCTTTTTTTCTCAGCTTCCTCTTCTGGACACAGTGTGGGAGCTCTCCAAAGATCCAGAGGGCCAGCCTAAACGGCAGCAACTGGATAGATCTGGTCACCTCTTCTGTTCACCAGCCTGTTGCTCTCTCTCTGGGTATGTTTTTAAAAAAAGCAATAAATAATTATTTAAGTTTAAAGTCACTGGAGAAAAAACTGATTCGTAGTTAACTACTGCACATTGCAATGGGGGGGGGGGGACAATGTGTATTTAAAAGAGACCATGTGGATTTACATCTAAGGTTCAGTTTCAGTATATGAGCAACTGTGTGTCATTCAGTGCTGCAGAGGATGGTGCACATTGATGTGTGTGCTGTTGTATCCCATAGATTTGCCTCGCAAGCTGCTGTACTGGTTTGACCAGGGAATGAGGAGCATCTCAAGAGTAAATCTAGAGGGCCGTCACCGTAAAACAGTTGTACAATCTAACGGCTATTTGGACCGGTTGTTTGGACTTGCTGTGTTCGAGGTATTGCGGTCATAATATTCTGGCTGGTAGAAGCATCACATTTAGAAATGACAGTAATAAAAAGTACCATAAAAACACAGATTGAGCTGATGGGAGATTGTCGTATGATGTTTTTTTTAGGGGTATGTATACTGGGGTGAAGAAGTCACTCATACCATCTGCCGAGCAAGCAAGCACAATGGCAGAAACTTCCAGGTGCTGCTGTCTAACATCACCTCACCAGGCGGTCTGGCCATTCTTCAGCCTGCGCTTCAACCCAACGGTATCATCGATCCCAAATGTGTCAGTTTATTTATGTTTGCTGTTTGTTTGCTCAGAGAAAAAAAAGCTGTTAGCTCCACTTCACAGTCATTGTTCTGCTGTTTTTAAGGACCGTCTGCATGTGAGCATCCTGGGATGGTGTGCCAACACACGTGTGCCGTTGACCTGCTGGCCAAGAGGCTGCAGTTTAACTGCATTTCTCCTCCTGCCATCTCCTCTATAAATACATCATCTGCATTATCTGATCCTGCATTTGCTGGAATCCTCTCACTGATCAGTAAGACATCTTCATAAGGAAATAAATTCTGTTTTTTTATATACAACAGTACAAATTTGCCAGAAGCAAACACCCTCACCTAACAGGACCTTATCAGCATGATGGGTAAATAGGAATGGAATTGCTGAAGTTGCATAGTTTGCTTTTTATTTGTTTTGTGTGTTTGGTTTTTTCCATTGGGGTCTTGTTTTACTCAAAGTTAATAGGATATCGTCAAGACGATTTATGTACAAATAGTTGAACAAATGATTGCACATTATGATGGGTAAGAGAAATAGTTGAAGCTCCATGTTAGTTTGATGGATTAAAAGATGGAAGAAATGGATGAAAGTTTGTAAATAGACAAATATCTTTTTGAATTTCATCTCCTTTTATCCAGTTCATCCAGTTTTATGTTTCTTTTCAGCTTGTTTCTATATTTATTTTACCTATATACAATCTTTTTAAAACTTTATTTAACTTCAGATTTTTTTCTGTCATGGCCAAAATGACATACCCAAATTAAATTAAGTATAGTTTCACAACTAGTAGGGCTGTATATAAAATCTTGGGACTCAACAGAAAGCCAGTGCATGTGGGGTTATTTCAGAAGTATCAGTATAGAGATATGTGCGACTGTGTCTGAGTGAATTTGTGTGGAAGACAGCAGAAAATGTCCTTAAAGAAAACCACAGTTTTATCAGTGAAAGCTAGAGGAACACAGCCTGATTCATGTAGAAATGACTACTGTCTGGTGAGTAATGGTACAAAAATAAAGTTAAAATATAACTGAGCAATTTTACAGATATTTTAATTAAGGTGTTGCACAGAAACACAGCAGCAGATTTTGATTATCAATGCCGATCAATCGTCAGTCAGGAAAATTGAGGTATGTCCCCCAAATTACTGAGAATCAAAAAAAGAAATGGATCCCAAGATAGAATATCACAGGACTGAATACTTCACTGTAAAACAGCATGTAAACTATCAGGACTTTCATGATCTGTTTCAAACAAAGGCAGTGACAGGAAATCACGTTGGCAGAGGGTTGCTTTAGAGGTAGAGTAAAAAATGACCACACAGCAGCAAAAGTAAGAAATGAATCATAGTGGAAGTGGAAAATAGAAATGAACAGTAGCGTTCTCATGTCTTTGTTATATTTCCACATAACTGCTTCGGGTTTGACCTGTTTTGTTTAGATGCCAGTGCTTGGTAGATTTTTCCCAAGTTTTCATCTGTGACATTGGTGTGTTTAATGTGAGGATTACTGCTTCCTAGCATGTGGAAAGATCCAGTTTTTCTCACCTGCACTGCATTACAGCTCTCCTTAGTCATACCTGTCATCTGTTTTTGCAGCCCAAGGAGACAGCTGACATCATGCAAAACGTTTACATCAGCTTCCTGGTGTACTTTTTGCCAGGCTTGTGACGGGTCTGGAAAGTGATGTGTTTTTTATGTGTGTTTGCCAGTGTTTCTCAGTATGCTGCTGGCGGGAACGGCTCTGTGGTGGTGGAGAGAAGAGTGCTCACCTTCCCGCTCTCTTACTGTGCAGAGCTTCTCCCTTAAAGAGTCCCGGGACCCTCTCATCAACCAGGAGCCACCTGTGGGTCCAGACACATTTCTGGGCAAGGCAAGTGAAACCGGCTTGCAAACACAGAGATCTTTATTTACCTTCAGGGCAGAAATATTCATCATTCATGCGTGTGTATTCATCTGCTCTTCAAAGCTTTTTTGGGGTAATTTTTTTTATGTGACTGAAAGAAGTCTGCTTACAGGAGACAAACAAAATGTACAATACACCATAAGAGTACATTGAGTTGTTCCCACTGAGAGGCTCGGAAAACATTTCCCTCTAATTCTCAAGACTTTATTTAACATGTTAGATTTTTATTTTTTGTGAACTTCATGATTAATGTTATAATAAAAAATGGTGATGAAAATAGCACACAGAGATGCAAATGTTTTAAAGGTCAAAGATTATTCTAATCTTAGATTATTCTGATTTCATCTTCCTCATTTTATTGTTCTTCCGTCATCCTGCTTGTGATCCAGGTATCATTTACGACAAAATATGTTGAGGTAACATTTCAAGTGCTTATATGCACCAGTAGGAAAGGTGAACCAGGAGAGAGGAACCTTAGGTGAGTAAGCAGCCGCATATTTTCAGAAGCTTTTATGGCAGGGGTGCCCAAACCTTTTGCCCCCAAAGACCAAGCTGAGAATGAGCCAGTGAGCCACGGGCCAAACATCACAGCTCTGTATGTTAATTAATAAAGCTATATAAAAGTGAGGAAAATATTAACTTTAATATAAAATAAGCTGCACAAATGTGAAATACACCAAGGATTAAACTTTTAATAATTAAAGTTGATATGAATACAAACACAATGAGTGAGCTGTTTATACCCATACAACCCTATAGAAACTGCTAGAGACTTAATGGTCATAAGTAAGAGATATTATCATCCGCCGTTAGGCTCTGAAATGTCTTTTCATCAAGATCTGTAGGTTTCTGACTAACATGCTAGTAAATGTTTATCATTTAGTAGCGGGCCAGGAGCACCCCTGTTTTATGGCATCCTTTGACATCTGAATAAAGATTTACACATTTGAACACTTTTGAAGGTGAATTTTGTCTTTCCAAAAACAAGAAGTAACACTGCAATAGTTGTTTAGCCACAAACTAACTGTTTCTGCATTTTTCTGTTAAACTGACCTGCAGTGAGTTTTGTGAAATGTTGCATTTTTTTTGCAGCTATGTTTTGCTGCTGAGGACTTCCCTAAAATTATACCCCGACAATAATAATAATACATTTTATTTTAAAAAAGTGCCTTTTCAAAGTACCCAAGGACACTGTACAAGCATAAGACACTAAAAGAAAGTAAGCAAAACATTAAAAGCACTTAACAGAATAAAAAATATAGGAAGGAAACACTGTGGAAAGATGTATATGGACTTAGGAGGAATAAGACTGTCTGAACAGATGAGTTTTGAGACTGGATTTGAAGAGAGGGAAGGAGTTCACTGTACGGAGATCAGGAGGAAGGGAATTCCAGAGATGGGGAGCAGAGCGACTAAACGCCCTGCCCATTGTTGCCAGAAAGCTGATGGGTGTGGGAGGAACGCAGTGAGCGGGAAGGGGTGTGTAGATGAAGGAGATTGGAGATGTAAGGTGGAGCCATGTTATGGAGTGCCTTAAAAGTGATGATCAGTATTTTGAGATTACCAATAAAATATGAGAATCTTGTGAGCCTATAAACTTGGATATTTTTACTGCCTTTTATTGAATCGCATCAAGCTGCACATATCTGATGAAGCTGAATCATAAATGTAGTTTGTATTTCTAAATGGTACATCTGTTTTTGCTCATGTTATGCAGTGATGTCACTTCACCCATTGTGTGTAAGTAATGAGTAAAAGCTGTTTCTCCTTAAGTCACATGGTCGGCAGCTGTTTCCTGTTCGGGATGGGGGGGTGAGGAGGAAAAAAGAAAGAAAGGAAAGAGAGAGGCGGTGGGGGGAGGAGGGGGGG
>JBAMHV010000015.1:8956540-8966593 GCA_037177535.1 Pseudomugil gertrudae
ATCCTGATCAAGAATAACTCCAAGGTTTCTCGCTGTAGTACTGGAAGCCAGATTAATGCCATCCAGATTAACTACAATTTATCAATTCTGTAACTTAAGGCTTAACTTTTGGCTTGAAGAAGGAGCCTGTTGCTAATAAAATGAGCCACTATGATGCAAAGTGGAACCGCACCTGTAAACGTGGAATCTAAAAGAAAAAGAAATAGAAAAAATGTTTTTAATTGTGCCATTATTTAGAATTAGATTTAATAGATTAGTACTGTACAGCAGTTATGACACTGCTTTGTGATTGTTTTAAGTCTTTTTTTAAATGCCTACTTACTGAAGTCAAAGTTCCAGGAAGTGAGCTTTAGCTCTTGATGCACCCTTTAAAAACTGCTGAGCTTGTTTCAGATAGTATGTTGATGCTTTTATTTGTACCTTTGTCCTGACTTTTAGGGCATCGTTTTATATAAAGACATATCTGATGTTATGCTTTATCACAACTTAAACTCTACTTCTTTCAAACTTACTCAAATCAAATTCGAGAATATTTTTCTACCCAAATGAATCAAAACAAGGATGTATTTCAGAATTTATAGATGAAGATGAAGCTCACGTATATTGTGCTCTTTCCTGTCTTTTTGCAAAGTAGTTTGATGGCAGAAATCTGTAAGAACAAATAACAGATGCCATAATTGACCTTTTATGATTAAATATTTGAACAGTGTCTTTATTCTAATGTACTAAGCTTAACAATCAAATAAATAGTCGTACAAAATAACTATTTGAAACAGTTGCTTTGGCTGTGTCTGGTGTTGGCGGAACACCTGTCCCTTTTTGCTTTGCTGTGTTCTGTGTGTGAGTCAGTTTGGTCTAAAAAAATCTTTCGCTCTCCTTTCGGTAAGTAACACCAGGCCTCTGAGTCACATGTCTATTATCTCCTGACAACTTTCTCTGACACAGATGCTGCTTTGCAGTCAGTTCCTGTGGTTTCTAATGTGGCCTACACATTGACACACAAATTTATTTTCAATTCATCTCTTCAACATGCTTTCCTGCTGTCGTGCTTTCCTCTCAGTCTAACACACACTTGCACACATCCCAACATTCACTGATTTATAATTTCCATGTTGATATAGAGGGACTGTGAGCCAGCAGAGCTGCCGTTTATGGTTATATGAACCCACGGTAACATTACTGGCAGGTGTGAGTTGTAGAGGACTGAGATGTTTATTACAATATTACAATTACAACAGATAATCTGCTGCCATAACTTGCCTTCAACACTGCTCCTATCTGCTCATTATGGCAAACGTTTTCTCTCTCTGCTGTGTACTTCTGCATGCACACGACTTTCACTGCTGATTGGTTGATATGGCAGATTGTCAATGCTGTTGGTGGAGCAATGCTGGAGACAGAATGGGCTGCAGACAGAGAGATGCAGTTTCATTACAACCAAAAAAAATAGTGTTAAATTGATGTTTTATTGACTGTCAGATTAAACAAAAAGGCAGATGTTCATCAAAATACCTAAAATTTATAACTAACTACTTCTCTCTCTGTTTGTCTTCAGTCAACATAATGAAAACCACAAAAACTAAAAGCATTAATGGTCAGGGTGAAAATTTGACTTTAAATATAATTTCTTTTCTCTCCACACTTTTTTGTTCTCGCTCTCAAAACCAAAAGTTTTTGCTCTCGTTTCAATTTTTTGCTATTGAAGTAAAAACAGTGCAGGGGGCGGGTCCATGCTGCTATGGGTCATTCTCAGCCAGACTGACAGCTGGATAGGGGTCATTTCTGCGTGGTGTTTTAACCTTCCTCATTCATCAGCCTGGTAAAACCGTGTCGCTCAGCTTCAGGCTCCAGTCTGGTGCTCGTCTCACCACAAAACCCATGTAACACATACATACCAACACCGGAACTTTAGGCTGCTCTCTGCAGCTTGGGAAGCAAAGAAAATATATATTTAAGAGTAAAACATTTTTTTAAAAAGATTTTTTCTAAAGAAATATATTTGAAATAATAATTTATCTAAAAAAATTATCTCAAATATAATTTTTTGCTATGTGAAAGAATTACTATCAAATATATATTTTTTCTTACAAAACATTTTTCCCTCTTAGATTGCTTCTTTTCTTGCATTCAATAAAAAGACTCCATATGCCCATATAGGTTAAGTACGTTTTAACATAATCATAACAGCATACACGAAGCAGAGGTATCCTGTAACTGAAACTCATCATTACTCAATGATGGCCATGTTTACATGAGACTTTTATTTCTTATTAATTCCAAATAAAAGTGAATTATGCTTTAAAGAGATGAAAAATATTCACATATTAGAGCAGAATTCATTCATTCCTGTGTAATGTAATTCCGCTTTATCCTGTTTATCCTGGTCGTTCTGTGCATGCTCGTTATCCTTTCCCGCCATGATGATGCTCGATAATCTATTTTTCTTCTCCTCCTCAGCTGAAATAGTCTGCTTGTGTCGAGCTAGTACTTAAAAAATATGATCAAAAATGAAGTGAAAACTGTACTTATAATTGTAGTTTTTAATGTTGTCAATAAACGCAGAGAAGCAGTAAGTGGTTTGTTTACTTCAGTTATCTGTACGTGCATCAGTCAGTGAAATAAAAAAAAACAAATGTGCTTTCAGGTAAATCTTAATTCAGGATTAATATTTTTATGTAAACTCAGAGAAGAATACTTTAATTTGGGATTAGTTAATTCCGATCTATTGATTCCGAATTAAAAACACCATGTGACTCTACCCAATGTTGTCCATGTTTGTTCTGAGCACAAAATCAACAATTTCTTATATTTCATTTTGTGCAAGAAAAAAATAACAAAATAGATTTTTTTTCCTTTTTGTTTTTCATTTCTGAAAGCACAGGTCAGGAATGTTTAGATATGGGCGATCTTTTGCTTGCATTTTTATGGTGTCACAGGTTCTTCTCTGTAGGTCAAGTTTCAACTAAACTCCTGTCATGTGACACCACTGTCTGGTGTTTCTGTCTACACTCTAACCTTACACATATTTAAGAAAACATTTTACACTATCAGATGTTTTTTCAAAAAGAAAAATAAATAACATTTTAACATTATAACATTGTTTATAACATTTTATATGAACTGAAACTCATGACCCCAACTCTTGCCCAATAATTTCCGAGATAGGCTCCAGCTACTCTGAATTGGATGCACAGTTCAGCATGTACTGGGGCTTTTTTGCAGCCAAGTGTGAAGTGTCAATGAGAATTAGTGAGAAACTGAGAAGTGGCACCTCAGAGTATGGTGCTATGTTTTTCAGCCAGTTTATGGTTGAGAATGAACCCTGATCTTGAGTGAAGGTGTTTCTATGGAGCTTATTTACATGTTTTAAAAGGCCAGAGCAACACTGACGAGTAGAATGGTGCATTAAATGCAGTGATCAATGCCATGATCAAAGATGAGGGTGGGTTCTTGCACTGTAATGTAAACAAAACCACCTTAAAAATGGTTTATTCTCTAAGTGCTTAGTAATTTGTCAAATATTTTCTTTACATCAGACTGTGGTGTGTTATAAAACCTGTTTGTGTTTTGTTTACAGAGTTTCAAGGATGAGAAAAATCAAGGCAAGGACTGTTTTGATTGCAGGAGCTCTCTGTTTGTTGGTCCTCCATCTCTGTAAAGAATCTTTTGACCAGAAAACTGGGCACCTCAACACAAACTCATTAGAAGGCTACAACAACAGAAAGCAGCCAAACGACAAATTTTACAAATACTCCCAGCCAAAATGTCAGCAAAACATATCTGCTGCCAATATCACAGACTTTAGACGCCTCCCTCAAAATATCCAAGATTTTCTCTACTATCAACACTGTCGCCATTTTCCCCAGATACTGGACGTCCCTGACAAATGTGGTGGAGCTGATAAATCTGGAGAAGTCTTCCTCCTGCTTGTCATTAAAAGCTCTCCTATGAATTATGATCGCCGAGAGGTACTGCGCAAAACCTGGGCTAAAGAGAGGATTCAAAATGGCGTATGGATCCGAAGGGTCTTCATCTCGGGGACAGACGGTGTGGGATTTGAGAAGGACAGACTCAACACACTACTCGAGCTGGAGCAATGGGAGTACGGTGACATCCTCCAGTGGGACTTCAGCGACACATTTTATAATCTCACCTTGAAGCAGATACTCTTCCTGGAATGGATGGAAAGAAACTGTCCAAAAACTCACTTCTTATTTAATGGCGATGATGATGTCTTGGCGCACACGGACAACATGGTTTTGTATCTCCAAGGCCTTAAAGATAATGATGGAAGCAAACATCTCTTCTCTGGCCATCTAATTCAGAACGTGGGGCCCATTAGAATACCAGAGAGCAAGTATTTCATCCCAGTTCAGGTGCAGAAGTCAGAATCATACCCACCTTACTGTGGTGGTGGGGGCTTCCTTCTTTCTGGCTACACAGCAATGGTGATATATAATATGTCAGAATCTATACCAGTTCTTCCCATTGATGATGTATACATGGGAATGTGTCTAGCTAAAGCAGGGCTGAGTCCTACTTCCCATATGGCTGTAAAGACAGCAGGATTGTATATTCCCTTCCCCAATTTAGATTTATACAACCCATGTTATTATAAGGACATTTTACTGGTACACAGATTCATCCCAGCACATGTGTATGTGATGTGGCACAAGTTACAGGACCCAAAACTGAAATGTTCTCTTTAAAGACTTCAAAAAGGCCTACAATTAACCTGTTATAATTCACAGGACTTACTAACATTGCACCAGCTTCAGTACACAGGTAATATACAGCTATGTCATTAGATCCTATTTCCTGGTTGCTACTGAACCGAGGCTTCGTGACACCTGGAAGATAAAGCCATTAACCATTAACAAAAAGCATTAACTTCTATGTTGTGAGCTATGAGCTGTTAAGGAAGCCAAACTGCATAAAAATGAAGATATATTTTTCTATGGAAATATCAGGGTCTCTTCCCTGCTTCACTGCTTGTCAACAGCCATGCATAGAGGCATTTGGTTTATTTACATTCACAGCAAAATATGTTTTAAATATGAACACTTTTAAAGCCTTATAGAGCCACAACTGTAAATGATTGCATAAAGGGAGCATTAGCATATATGTAAATGTGCATTTTTATTAGGTACAGTTGCTTTCCTAACAGAATTTTCAAGTAAAATGAGTTGGCTAGAAACAATCTGCAAGCTGACATCAGCTCTTTTGACCACCTACACAGAAGCTAAAGGTGAGTTGACAAAAGGCAACAGCTGGAGAATATTTGTGAACCTGTGTGCAAACAAGAACGGAAGTCTGGGGAAAAATTATCAAGGTTAGGCTGCGTTTGTCATTATGCTGAACTTTCATGCATGGGTGAAAATGACAGCAGCTGTAGGAAGGGACATGTTTGCATGTATGAGCGGTGTAATTATTGAATGCCGCTTAGTGATTTGAAAGTGACTGGGTTTTGCCTTGAAAAGTTCGAGTACTGGACTGTTGAACGGTCTGACAATCATAAAGAAAACATTTCTGCTTTTGTTCTACAATGTGAATCATTCTTTTCTTTTTTGGGATATAAACTATAATGTTCTCTCATGACAGAGCATTACATTGTGGATTTTCATTCAAATGGATGGCCCACCTTGTAGTGTGTGCAGAAGAGGTTAGTTCAGTTCATGCAGCACTGTGGATTTTAGGTTGCAGGATATGTATATGTGTATATACATATGTATGTACATATGTATATATGTACATATTATGGCCAGAATGTATTATGTACAGTCCTAGTTATTGTAACTGGTGGCCTTTGGTGCGGTATTTCTTGAAAACTCCATATCACGGTATGTCATATGTGGGAGGCCTAAATGTAATAAATATTGTCTGTGTGGAAGAGAAAATGTTAAACATGTTTAGTACATTAAGAATATAAGTACATTTGGAATATGATAGCTGTGTTTCAGCTGAATATTACATCAACAATACACTGGCAGTCAGGTAACTCTTTCTTTAATGTAAGAAATGTTTTCTTGTTAAAAGAAGTAAACTAAAAGCTCTCGGTCACGTTGTCTTGTTGTTTAGTTATTTGTTTAAAATTCTGTTGTTGGACACGACTGAAGCTGTAAATTATTTCTCAGGGTTTCTTAAGGCTTCTCATATAGTTATTTATTATTCTGTTATTTTAAAATAAAGAACTGTGTGGAAAAGGACTGTTTGTGTCAGGCTGTAAATCCTTAAACTATTGTATTTTGAAGACATGTAAAGTAAATGCAGTCAGACCTCAATGAAAAGATTTTAAAAGGTCTCTATTTTAATAGTTAAATGTAAAATAGTTTTATCAACAAGTTGATTTTAGTTTAAAATACTGCCTATAAACACATACAGCCAAATATATTTAATTTCTATGCATTTTAAAATGGGTTATATGTTGTTTCATTTTATTAATGAAAAGCTTTAAAATGAAACTGAAATAAAAACATACTTTTATGTTTCCATCCACAAAAAAAATGTATTTCTTTAAGCAAAAACATGTGGTACATATAATGTTTCAGTCACCAAAGTTGCTAAATTAGTCATGCTTTTATTGCAATAGGTTAGAAAAAGCAGTTTATTTCATATTTTCAGGGGTTCATATGTACTTGCACAATATGTAGACTGCTTTTCTTGTCATATATTCATCAGTTAAGCAGATGAAAGGTTACATTTTATTAGATTTGCACTGGGAACAAAATTAGAACATGGAATATTTACCAAAGATCCTCATTTGGTTGTGAACACAAAACATATCAGATACAGCAGGAACATCTAGCATGGAGATGATCAACGGTGGACTGCAGCGAAGCAAATGTACAACAATATAATCCCTTTGCATTCATAATAAAGCTGGACGAATGTAGGATCTTAGTGGTAAGGTAACACCGTATCCAGTGAAGTATTTGTCTACTTTCTCATAGACGTAAGTCTGGTACTGCGGTATGACATCTGGTATGTCATCCTAGTTCAGGCGCAGAAGTCAGAATCATACCCACCTTACTGTGGTGGTGGAGGCTTCCCTCTTTCTAGCTACACAACAATGGTGATATATATGTCAGAATCTGTACCAGTTCTTCCCATTGATGATGTATACATGGGAATGTATCTAGCCAAAGCAGGGCTGAGTCCTACTTCCCATATGGCTGTAAAGATGGCAGGATTGTATATTCCCTTCCCCAATTTAGATTTATACAACCCATGTTATTATAAGGACATTTTACTGGTACACAGATTCCTCCCAGCACATGTGTATGTGATGTGGCACAAGTTACAGGACCCAAATCTGAAATGTGCTGTTTAAAGACTTCAAAAAGGCCTACAATTAACCTGTTATAATGCACACTTACTGATTTACTGACATTGCACCAGCTTCAGTATACAGTTAATATACAGCTATGTCATTAGATCCTGTTTTCTGATTGCTACTGAACCGAGGTTTCATGACACCTGGAAGATAAAGCCATTAAAAAGCCTTATAAAGCCACAACTGTGAACGATTACCATACATAAAAGGAAGCATTAGCATGTCTGTAAATGCTGCTGCTTAAACAGGAAGTAAGTCTAATAAATGGGAGTAAATACAGAGTTTAACAGGGTATAAAATTGTGAGTCACATGAAGAAAGAAATTGTGCCTGAAAATGTAAAAAACAGGAAAAAAATCAGCCTAATTGTTGAAAAGTAAAAATAATTTTCCTGAAACTTTTTAAATGGAAGAGATGATTCATCCAGATGAGGTTGGAAAGGAAATTCACATGAACACTGATCTGAAAAGTTTTCTGTGAAACACTCAGTTGTCATTTTATTCTTTGTTTTGGGTAAATTGATGCAGGATGGGGTTGTATGCAAAGTCTGTACCAAGTCACTGCATTTCACTTGCTTAAGATTAAACTGAGACAAAAGACCAATAAACACACCCAGTTTTGACAGTTCTTCTCAAAACTTTAGAATACTGTTCATATGTGTCAAATATACACAAATTTGCTTTAAAATACCACGTGACCAACACGACCTTCTCTGCTTGTCTTTCAGGTTTTCTTTTCATGAGAAATACTCTGGAAAGCTGGAACCAAAACAATCTGTCACTTTAACTTAATTTCTTAGTAATTTGTAAGAACCAAAAATACCATAAAAAGAAAAGTAGCTAGAATAGTGGACATTTTGATTTGGCATAAAATGGGTCAATAAAGTTTTTCACATCTGTAAATATAAAAGTTGCCTTTTATCACAGTGACGCCTGAAGCACACATCATAATTCACCTTTTCAAAATGACCATATGACACTTTGTATGGTATTGTCACTTGTTCCTTGCCATCGTCTTTCTGGCATTTGGCAAATGTAATAAGTTTACATAGGCAGCCATAATCTTAGACTTAACTTTAATAATCCCTTTGGGATGACTCCCTAAGGGAAATTAGATTTTCAGTAGCCTATAATCTTATATTTATTATATAAATATTTATATTTATAGTTATTTTTGTCCAAACCAGAACAAAATTAAATCTGTCTAAGAGTTAACACACGTTAAATTGAATTTTAATGAAGGAAGTACTGTTGTGACATGAAACGAAGCAGGCAAGAGGAAAAAGGGGACAATGTTGCTCTCTGGAGGTCAAATTTTGTTACTGCTAAAGTGCCGTGTTTACAAAATAATACACACACACCTCTTACAGTGTATTAATGAAAATTATCCTCAAGCAATGAAGAATCATACAACAACAACAACAATAATAATAATAATGACTTGGTCTCATTCTTACTGTGTAATTTGTCTGTTGCATTTTATTTATCATACACAGATGTGGTTATTTAGCTGTTTTTATGCTGCTTTTCTTTATCTTCTCTTTTTTGTTGCACCTCTTGTTATCTTTATTAATTGGATTGCTTTGTGATTATTCACAAGCTCTTTGTATTTTTCCTATTTAGTTAACTTAGAATTTTGTACTGTGTATTTTGATGCATATTAGTGATCAGGCATCACATTAGTGTTGTATGCTGAAATTTTGTAGTGTTGTCTTCCATCAAATGTTTTTGTCTCTTGTTATTCATGTGCACTGATATTTTTAAAACTTATTAATTTAAAAATTAAAACTAAAAACAGAGGTTTTCATTATTTTAATAGTATTATTTTAACCTCAAAGCAGAAATGTGCTATTTTAAAGACAAACATTTATGAATTAAAATTGCTGCATTCTATGAGGGGCCGTCTGGGACATTATTCAGAATCTCATAGACACATGTCAAATTAAAGTCATTCACACATTAAACTGAAACCTCTCATACAATATACTGAAAATCTCATATACTATACTGAAATATCCTCTTATATACTACACTGAAAACCTCTCATACAGCATACTAAAATCATCTCATACAGCAAACTTGTGTCGTGATGTTATGTGATTTTTGTAATATAGGAGTCTTTTTTTAAAATATGGGTCGTTCAAAAAGACTTCGCGCTGGCGGAAGTTGTGCTACACGGGAGTTTCTCTACATATCTTTTTTCTGCCATTTCAAGACTTGTTATTAGAGTCTCCATAGAAACGAGACTTGTTTACCACCAGGATTTACATATAATAATTGTCTTCATATTTAGGTTTATCAGTGAAATAACACTTCAAATCCTAACAGAGTTGAAAAGAAAGAGAAGAGGATGCAGGGCAGGAGTGAAGCAGATGGTGATTTAAACCGTTTCTTCCAACTGTTGTGATTGCTAATGTGCGATTGCTAGCTAACAAAATGGATGAGCTGTAGGTGCTAACCGAGTCTCAGAAAGAATACAGAGTGTACACATCCCAGACTGTAATGCGTCTGTACACGGCTTCAAGACGGTCCGTGCAGACCGCAGTGAACGGCTCGACGGAGACCTGGGGGGAGGTGGAGTTGCAGTGCTGGTCGGCCAGCGTTGGTGTCATCCTTGGCGTATCGCCGTTGGGGAGAGGATCTGGACGGGAGACATGGAACTGCTAGCTTTTGTCAGCTGCTCCACCAGAGAGGGCCCATCGTTCAGCGACAGCCTGTCATT
>JBAMHV010000015.1:8968804-8993788 GCA_037177535.1 Pseudomugil gertrudae
CAGAACTCTGCAGCTCGAGCTTTAACAAGAACAAAGAGATCTGAACACATCACACCAGTTTTAAAATCTTTACACTGTCTTCCAGTCCGTTACAGAATAGATTTTAAAACCCTGCTGATTGTTTATAAGTCCCAAAACAGTTGGTTACAGGGTTCCCCCAAGAGAATAGTGTCATTTATATATGATAAACTTTTAACTGAGGATGTTACACGCTCATCGGGTATGAAGGCAAGAGAAGAACAAGTATCAATTGACAAACCCAAGCCCAATTGGGAAACTATTTAGCGTTATGTTGAAAAAACCTCCAAGAATCCAAACCACCAATTCATACATCTGAAGTTCTGTCATAGAGCATATCTGACACCTATTGTGAGACACAAGATGGGGGCTGCAGCAAACCCTTATTGCTCGTTCTGCCCACCAGGGACCGTAGGCTCATTTATTCATGTTTTCTGGGAATGTCCTGGGGTTCAGGAGATCTAGGGAAGAGTAATAGATTGTCTTGGAATGTTAACAGGAGTCATTTTACCACTGGAATCTGCTGTACACCTTTTAAATGATGACTCACGTCTGTCCCTTCAGATAAGGGCTCGTAAAACTTGGCTGGCAGGTCTCACAGCATTAAAAAAAATTACAGCACAGAGATGGAAACCACCTAATGACTTATCATTTACACACTGGCTCCGATGTTTCATGGATATTGCATATTTGGAATTCTCATCTGCAAGGGTCAACAACGCCACACTCAACACTATTGAATCATGGAGTCAATTGATAGCTAACCTTAAGTTATTGCTTTTTAAATGAATCTGTTAAATGTAGAACAGCTTAATAAGGAGACTGACTAGCGGTGGGTGGTGGGTGAGGGCTGGGGGGTGGGGGTTCCTCTTAAAAGAGCAAAAAGCAGAAGATTTGAAATGTTCACTTTTATTTGTACTGTTTCTGTTCTGCTCAATAAAAAAAGTTAATAAGAAAAAAAAATAATCTGGCAATACTTTTTTATAAGAGTTAATAAAGTTACTTGTAGGCTGAATACATGAGATCAGTCAGCTTTAGAAAGTGGTTTTACAATTCATTTCCTCACTAAATTGTCATTCCAGCCAGCATTTGTCTATTCCATTAGAATAGAAGAATTTAAGCTCTCAAACTAGAGAGGGTTTACCAAAAGATAGGACTTTCCCCAGGCTGCATGACACGGTAGTAGTCCTTGTCTGAAGGAATAATCTTAGTCAGCCCAAAATCAGCAATCTTCACCAGCGAGTCACTGGCAACAAGGATATTTCTGGCTGCAAGGTCTCTGTGGACGTAACGCAGGGTCTGCAGGTACTGCATCCCCTAAGAGAAACAAAACAAACAGAAAATAATACTGAAAAGTTATAGAAAAAAATGATGTACTTTCACACAAAGACAGGCAAGGCAAGTTTATTTATTTAGCACCTTTCATGTACAGGACAGCTCAAAGGGGTTTACATTGTGTGTGCAGTGACTATGATCTTATTCTTTTGGTGTAGATTGGGTGATAACAGATATGAGATTATGTTGTAATACAGGTTAGGTTAGCAAACAGTGCCTCATGCCTTTACAATTAACACATACAGCTACATAGTTCTGAATAACATTCTCACATACTGTACTTAGAAGTAACCTTGGCAAGATGGACAGTGGTGATATGTTGACAAAACGAGTAGTTGGTGTGCGATGAAACTCTTTTATGAATCTTTTATGAATTTACAGGATACAAACTGGTACAAATGCGCTTCATATACAAAAATATGCTGCTACAAAAACTTCAAGAAGAAAATGTTGCATAATCTGTCATGATATGACTGTTTCTGATGAGCGTGACAGTTGGCCCTGCCTCTTGAAGGACTCTGTGTGAATTTTTCTCAGCACTGCTGTTCTATGTGATTAGTCAAAACTATTGTAGTGTTTTGCTTGGTTTTTTGTTGTTCACCAGGGGCCAGGAGACCAGTATCATATGGTGCACAACAAGATTTTGAATAAAGTTTCTATCATAAAGTGATCAGCAGTTAAAAAACAGCTGATCAGCGATGTATCTTGGCCTTCAGATAACGTCTTAATTTAGTACAATTTTATAAAAAGATCAGCCGATTTAAATTATTAAGCTTAGTATAAACTTTTATAATGTCAGAGCACTTCTGTTGTGAGACTGAATATGCTGTGTTTCCTCATTGCAGTTGCTTTGATTTATGTAGCTGTTTCTTCTTGAAGTTGTTGTAGTATATGCAGCGTGTTTTAGTATATGAAGCACATTTACAACCTGTCAGCCACCGTATATATATTTAACATGTGTTTTTTCTTTTTGCTAATGATTGTGGTCATTACTTTTTTAGTTAGAAGCTCTGATAGCAAAATTATCCCCAACTCCCCATATTAAAGAATCATTTAAAGATTTCCTGGATCCAGACAGAAATTGGGATGGAATCATCTGTTCCTTATTTCCATTTCTGAGATCTCCAAAAAGATGTAATAAAGATCCATCTGTAACTTTTTAATATATGTTGCAAACACAGAGACAGACAAACCAATTTTACCATATACTTTACCTCAGCGTTAGCAGAGGTACTGATAATTATTCTTTGTATATTTTAAAGTGGTTCATGCATCAATGTCTTGAAAGACAATTTAGTCTGAGCTCATATTTTAGATGCTCACCTTGCAGATCTGAGATGCAAAAAGGAGCATTCGTCTGGTGTTGATGTTGTGTCGATTACTCTCCAAATAGCCAATAAGGCTGCCATAGGGAAGATATTCCATTACTAAGCTCATACTGAGGCGGCCTGTGAACAAGGAAACATTTAACATTGAATCCAAACAATAATCATGCTGTTGTTTGATGTCATTCAGATGCCCTGTATAACTAATCTTACTGATAAAGGGATGGCAGAATTGCATTAGAAAATAGAAAACTTTGTTGGTAATGAAAAGTACATCATCTGGTTAACCTTAACCCATGTAATAGTTACTATAATAAAATAGAAATGGTTATTGAAAGCATTTTTTTAGTTGTTTTAATCAAAAAATAATAATTTCACCATTTAATAACTCCTCTGTTGTAAAAGTGAATAGATTTTTTTGTTCCTTTACCCATGCTGTAGCAAACTCCTTTGTACTTGACAATGTATTCACAGTGTAAAACACTGAGAGTTTTGACCTCCTTTTGGAAGTCCTCCATGTTTGACTGCTTGTTGTGCTGTAGCTTCTTCACAGCCACCAGCTCACCAGTGTTATCACCCAGCGGGTCATAACGACAAAGCTCAACACTGCCAAAGTTTCCCTGGAAAAGTTTAAATTAAGTCAGTAGTCAGTCACAACTATAAAGAGAAAGAGAGGGTTTTCATGTCTGAACCGCTGCAGCACAAATATCACACATATTTGGAATACTTTACTTTTAGTTTTAGCTAATAAAACAAAAATCTGTGGTTTACAATGTCCGTTTTTCAGAAGCTAAAACTATTTTTGAAGGGTGTGTAGACCTACATTGTTGGTTCACACTTACTTTTCCCAGTGGGGAGATGTAGCGTAAATGTCTCTCCTCAAACAGTGCATGGTCTTGCTGAGAAGGACAGAGAACTCTGCACACAGGATTCTGTGTTACAGGTTCGGTGGCATGAAGTATCACATAGTCTGCAATGGCACATGAAAACATGATATCATTGCATTCAATTTCAAACATAAAGAAAAGTAAAACTGAGGCATAAATCAATCAGCTTTTGTCTTTGTCTATGTTTTTTTGCTTAACTCAACAATACTGTGTTAAATTTAAATAAGTGAATGTGGTTCACACTGATTATCATCACCACATTGTCAACTTTGTTACCTGAGGTGATGAGACTGTTGAACTGACGGATAATACTACGACAAGATGGTCTGAAGGCTGCTTCATAGTCCATACACTGACTGATGAGATCTGCTAGTTCTGTCCACTGAGAGGGAGGCAGCTGCTGAAAATTCTTGTAAAACCTCTGTTTCTATAAGAACAAACAAAAAGAATAGTCTGAAGCACAATTATTAAGTGAAACAATTAAAAAAAGGGGGGGGGGTCCCTGTTAAAAATGAAAATAAGATAATTGAAATGTTACTAATGAACACAGTGAAGGCCTCGTTTACAGAATATTATCAGCTTTGCAAAATCCATGACAACATAAAAACCCCATAATTTTTTAAATATGAGCTGTGAGCAAATGAAAGAGAACAATTAAATTTTTCAAACAGTTTCTGCCACACACTGAACAAAAAGCAAATACAACACAAAGCAAGAGCAAGTTTATGAGGCATTCACTATCAAACATAATTGTTTACAAAAGGATGTGTGTAAGCTGTTTCTCAGGAGAACTATGATGTTCATATTAGACTTTAACCCCAGTTTAAAAGCATCTACAAGTGTTTTACAACTCAGGTATTATTATGTCACCTGTCTAAAGAACATTTGCATATTTTACTATATTTCTATTACAACAGCTGGTTCGTTACGATTGCAGCTGTTTGTACTTCTGAAAAACAGGTTAAGTTTTTAATAAAGTATTCAAAGGGCAATATTTGGGTGCTTTACTGTAAATAGTGAGGCAGGTAAACTGCAGGTAACTTGGATTGGGCCAAACCTTCCCTTACTGTCTACAAATGAAAATCTATGTACATATTTCTTACGGCCTCCAGGCCTCTTTAAACCATCAAGACCAACTGCTGGACTCTACTTGCAAGTTGGATCTGCCATCTCTCCACACAAAGCCAGACTGCTGACGATCATTCAGGGCAGCTGGGTGTTTGAACTTTGACCAGCTTGCCACTTTGGGAATGTGTAGCAAAGAGTTGGTGGTGACTCTTGGTGTTAAGCCATTTGGGCTTTTCTTTTGGACTTAAACTGAATAGTTTATTTGTGTTTGTGGTTTTGTAACCAGGCTTTGTTATTTCGTCCTGGGATTTGGTGTGGTTTATAACCAATCTTTGTTACGCCTGAATTTAATTTAGTTGGAAACCAGGCTCTGGTGTTTTTTTGTCCTGGCTTATGTTGTAATTAAAATCCTTTACTTCATTTAACTTTCCTTTGTCTTTAATGTTGCTGCCCCTTTCCCCTAGTGAGCTGGGGTCGTTATAATATTAAAACGCAGTTGCCCCATTAGGATTAAACAGCTCGTACCTGATCAAGGTTCCAGCCTTGCAATGGAGAGTTTCCATTGTTGAAGATTTCCCACACAGTGGCACCAAAGCTCCACTTATCACACTCAAGGGTCAGGTCTTCTGGGGTCTGAAGCACCTCAGGGGCCACCCAGGGAATCCTGTCCAGGATAACTAAAGAAATAAACTTTTGTTTATTAAATTTTTAGAAATTTTACCACAGTACTTTTTAATTGTAGTGTTTATTCACATCTTTATTTGTTATAAATGTATTCTCTCATAGATTAAAAAGCATTAGAACAACATTTATCGTGCATCCTCATTTGTTTGATTTAAAACAAAAATCAGATGCATTATTGCAGGACAAAATGGAGAACAAACTCTTTTAGCTTTACCATCTGTCCCGAGCATGGCCACATTGATGCCAGGGTCACTTAGCTTGATAAATGGGGAGGTGCCCTGAGAGGGGTCACCTTCTCTTGCCAGCAGCAGATTTTTGGCACAGATATTTCCATGAACAATGTTTTGTTCTTCCTACAACAGAATCACAGGTTGATGATTAGACCAGGAGTGTCCAAAGTTGGTCTTCGGCGGCTGCTGTACTGCAGATTTTCAGTGTATCCCTTTTCCAACATACTTGGCTTCTGCTAAATGGATCCAACAGCCGATGAAGTTCTGCACAATGACTAATCAGTTTGAGTCGGGCATGTTGGAACAGGGATACATGCTGCAGTATTGTACTGCAGTAAACCTGCAGTATTGTGGCTCTCAACGACTGGAGTTAAACACCAGAACTATTTACCACTCTAACGAGCTCAAATGCAATATTTTAATTAACTGAATGGTTCCTTCAAAAAGTCTAATTTTAATTATGACTGATGCAGTTTTTCTCCTAACATGAGAATATTTATTTACATTGATTAATTGTAAATTATGCACACTTCAAGAACACTCCAATAGAAATTAAATTCTTCACTCAATTCAGTTACAAAGTGTCTGATGGTAATTCTCTAGACCTAATACGTTTTCTTACCAGAAAGTTAAGTGCACATGCGAGCTGTTTGGCTACGCTGAGTTTCCAGCTCACTGACACAGATCTCCCTCTTTTCAAGTAGAGGTCAAGAGCTCCGTGCTTGACAAACTCTTGCACCATGATGTCTGTAAGGAACAGCAAGATGTGTTTATACAGCTGTACTTCAAACACAAGAGTTTCAAATGTTCCTCCACATGAAGTGGGACTGTGCTGGGTCCCATTAGTGTTTATTTATTCAGTGAGAAGGGGTTGATGTACCATCTCAGTTAATAATTTCATTGAGTGTCATTTTTTTTTTTTTTTATTTGTTCAGAGATGTAATTAATATGTGCAAATTCCAATAACCTGATAGTGATGTCTTAGTTACTTTGTTAAATCTGGGGTCCTGAAATGTAATCATAGCTTTAACACTGCTCACACAGCCTTATAGGAACATGATTATGAAGCCATAAAAATGTGCTTTTACATACTCTTTACTCCATGAACACTAACACCATATACATGAAGAAGGTGTTTGTGCGAAATCTGGCTCATCAAACTGGCAGCCTCAAAGAATGACTGAAAAAAGAAATACAAACACGCAGCTGCATTTGTGACATAGCTGAAACATCACCAACAATCACAAATTCTATAAAAACTTACCTCCCAGCAGGTCTTGTGAACAGCATTAAGCTCCTTCAGAAGAACTTCTGTCTTGTGTTTTTCTCCTTCACGTATGTCAATTTTGTAGCCTTTAAAAATTCGAGTAAAGGATCCTTGCCCAAGGCTTTCATCCTTACCGGAAAATATATAAATATATATATAATTTATACAATAAAATTAATAAAATATACAAATTACTATAAATACTCTTAAACCTGAATTTTCTCTCTGAGCTCGTAGTACTGCAGAAGCAGCAGTAAACAATGAAAAAATAATAGTAAAATTAGTGAAAGAAATTCACAAAGCTGATGTGCATGTAAGTGGTTGTGTAACAGCTGCTATGGTGTCATGTCTGTGCACATACCCATTTCAGGTCTTCATGTTTGATCATCTGGAACTGAATGTGGCCAAATTGATTTCTTCCAGGTGTTGGAGAGCCTTGAGTTTCAACCAAGTTGTTGTTTCGGATGATGATTAGATTTGTGAGCTCTTTGGAAAAATAAATACATAAATGAAACACATATTTACACATTTACAAGTTTGCAAATATAAAGACAGAGGTTAAAGATGTTAGCTTGTTACTGATGTGTGACTTTATGTATGCAGTACATGTTTCTAATGAAACAAAAAAAATCTACCTGTAAAAATTCAACAAATACGCTGTAAAGTTTAACCCTACCATAACCCCAACAAGGCCACAATGAAATCTTACCATGTAGGCATTCAGCACAATCTTAAAGAACTGTGTGAACAGATGTTTTATTTTGTAAAAGCATTAGTCACAAATTTTCTCTAATTGTATAAAACCTGCCGTCACACTCAACCACAATGTGTGTATTTTAAAAGGACTACAAAAATTGCTGTGATAGAATGTGCACTATTTTACACCTAATCAGATGTTTTCAAAGCCAAACCGCTCCCACTTTATACTCTCAATTCATAGCTTCTTCAGATTTCACATCATATGTTTATTGTTGGAGCACTTAATCACTTAATACTTCATACCTGGCTAAAACAATTCCCTAAATATCACATTTTGACACTAAAGTGGATTAAAGACCAAAGCGGAGAAATGCTAACTAAGTATTAATATTTGATGATGTGGAGATGAGAATGTTTCTGCTCCTAAAGTTAAGGCCTTGAAGCCATTTCATTCAATTAGTTTCATGATTTTGTATAGTTGATGCTAAAAAATGGCTATATCTATGAGCATAAATGTAGGCAGACGTTTTCCACTCAAGAATGTGTGCTTCAAGATGTTTTGGTGAACTGGATACAAGTAAAAATGTGTCCAGATTATTCAACTTATCAGAATATAATAATGATAATGAGCCACAGGTTTTAAATTAAATTCTTTTTATACATTGTATAAACTAACAAGTTAAAATGCTTTAGCTTGTGATTCTTGTGACAAAAGAAAAAAGAAAACCTTTTGGTCGAGGTGGACAGCAGGACGCTAACTTGACAGGTATTTCTGCCAGCAGCAGCTTGTTATGTTGGTAGTAGTTGGTGAGCTCCCTCAAACTGGAAAATAATTTCTGGACACCGGGGAGACTGTAATGGTCATTTTTAATGATAAGACAGTCTTTATAATCAAGTCCGAGTGGGGTCTGAGTAGGGACAGAGACATAGACAGATTTAATTCAATGTTAGTGACATGGACATTTAACTTTATTTTGTCCCCACACTTACTATAAGAGAAAATAAGTGTCCTTCAGTTATTTAATATTGAACTGACAGAGATAAATACAGATATCATTCAATTCCTCTGTTGCAGGTTATTTAAATTGTAAAAAAAAAAATGGAAAAGAAAAAAATAGCTAAACTATTTGTTATAAAATAGCTCTTTAATTAGTTTGTTATTTTTTTCACTTTTACCTGAACACAAACTGTCAGAAACAGTTTCTCGTAATTTTTGGGACTCTGGCGAAGAAGGAAGGTACCACCTTTACATCTGGACTTTTTCAGCTTGTTGATGGCAAACTCTGATCTGATCAGACAAGAAATGACAGAACTTTCTAAAACAAACACACTTCAGTAGTGGCACAGTACCTTACAAAGGTACACAGGTATATGTAGGTTAGTTCTGAATGTAACAGCAACAATTTTTCTCTTTTACATTTTTGACTCTCGGTTCCTTAGCTTGAAATTGGACTACGGGTTATATTTCAACAATGTCAGAAAAAAAGCAAGATACTTTTGAAAAGCACTATAACAGATTTAGATAACGTAAAAAAAACTGACGTAATTGGGCCATGGCAGTGGTTTTTAATTGCCTCCAGAAGACTTGGGGGTGCAATATCTTGGCAGAAGTAGTGGCTAGAATCTGTGGTCAGTCTGAAGTAGCCATCAACAAGAGACACAAATGAAAGCGCCTCTTTGAGGTTCTGAAAATTGGCTTCCTGTTTTGAGAAGGAAGCAGGCAAACATACAACAAAAACTTAAGCGAAGCCTTAATATATGAGAAACAACTGGCAAAGTTTTAAATGATATCCTTTACCAAGCATCTGTCATCCTTTCGAGTTATTGTGACCATTCTGCTGTCTTGTGGAACCTGGTCCTGGACAACTCGCTTTATGCTAATGTCTATGATTTCTTGGAAATCACAGAAAGTCTGCCATTCCTAAGAGATAGAAAGATAATAGTCTGTGAACATGTTCATCTCTGCAGTAGACAACGTATTCAGTTTTAAAGCCAGCTTTCGAGCCATTTGAGAGAAAAGGCCCTTTCTCTGTAGTCAGGTTGATGGTACTTAGCTACATAGATTGTAAAATATGTTGGAAATTGGTGGCTCTTAAAATCTAATGAAGTATTTAGACTAGACTCTGTTCTAATGATCAGCAGTGAACATCATCTCTGATTACAAAATTTACTGCTGACTACAGCCGAGCAAATAACCGAAAATGAATCAAAACCAACATTCATTACCTGTAAATGCCTATAAAAAAGTCATGCTCATGTCAGTTATTTAAATTGTTTGAGTACACATATCAATATTCTATTCTATAGTTATCTAGCAAACAATTTGATCCAAAGTGACATACATTTGGGACTTTCCAAAGGACTCTTCAGCATGTCAAAAGGAACCATGTATCGAACCACCAACTTTCAGGTATCCCACCTGAGCTACAGCCTAAATACTAATGACTACAAGGTAGTGGTGACAAAAACAATGTCACCATATTTAACGTGTAGTCTACATTTAATACGCAAACACAATAAATAACCACCAAAAAGCTTTAAACAAAAAACAACTTACCAAGGCATTGTCTGAGTCACCATTTTCACCAGTTTGAATTCCTGTCTCCCCAATGACTCGCACCAGAGTGAAAGATGGATTTGAGTGAGAGGAGGAATGATTTACTTTGAAGGTCTCAAATCCCAGAGAAGGCTCAATGCCCGCCAATTCAATCAGATATTTGAGTTTCAAGCTGCACTCATCCACTGAGCAATTTCCGACCTTTTTCAAGAAACGCTTCAGAGTGTTTCGGATTCTGTAGCGGTCCAAGCGGTTTCGTTTCTGGATGTCATGGCGATGTGACTTTGGGAGGCATGATTTATAGCTAAAAAAAAAAAAGTATTTAAAGGTGAGATAACAACATAAAACAATAATACACCATATTATTTTAAATATAGCAAAGTCACTTAATTTCCATAACAGGACAAATATAATTTAGTAAAATTATTATTTGTTTAAGAATTAATGTGTTGGATATGGTTTACATGCATAACATACATGTTAAATATGACATCTCAAACTTTGAATAAATGTAAGAACAACTTGCTTCTTCCAATGTAACAGATAAAAAGAGCTGAAAAGAAAAATAGTCAAAATACCTGATAGTCTTGCAGAGCTCTCTTACACTCTGGTTGCGTTCTTTAGCCATCCTCCACAGATCCAGCACAGCAAGGCCCAGGCATTCCTCCTGGGCACTCAAGGGTGGAGCAACTCCAGCTTCACTGGCAATGAAGTCACTTCGTAACTAAATAAAAAAAATCGCTTTTAGCTTTGAATGAGTGTCAGTCTAGTTGTTTTTACTGGCTCTCTGTAACCAGTGGAGAGACAATACTGTCATTTACCTGGGCAAAAAGATAGTCTATGACGCTGTAGTCAAGCACTGGACTGATTCTGTCTCTTGTCAAACTGAAGCGGTACGATGTTCTTGATCCTTGACCGAACCAGTTTTCAAAGAAAAATCTGAAAACAAAATTAAATAGATACATTTAAATTAATTATGTGAGGATACATTTCCACACTTCCACACACGCAAGAAACAAAATAAACTAAATAAATTTAAAAAAGAAATATCAGTTTAAAAAAAACTAATAATAACATCTATAATCTTATTTACCTGAGTGTTGGAGTTTTCAATTTTTTGTATTATTAAGAAGACTTTAGTGAATTGTTGGATTTTCACTGAACAGAAACCAGAATTTCAAACTTCTCCTAAACTTTTGATAATGTTTGCTTCACACATTCTCACAATGACGATTACATCTGTATCATTATGGTCTCATTTGGGTGTATGCAACATTATCAACCACTGGTCAACAAATGGTGGCCAATTGGAAAAAATGGTCTCACCAGTTACATGCTGTGGTGCATGTGAGTGGCTTATTTTCTAACCAGCAAGTTAGTGGTTCAAATCCCGGCTCTGGTGTCCACATGTCAAAGTGTCCTTGAGCAAGACACTGAACCCCCAGTTGCTCCCAGTGCTGCGTCATCAGTGTGTGAATGTGTGCGTGTTTGTGTGAGCGAATGTGTTGAATAGTGTCAAAGCGCTTTGATTGCACTGATGTGTACAAAAGCGCTATACAAGTACAGGGTTAAGTTTCAATTCTGACCCACATCATTTACTGCTGAACAATGTTATATAATACAATAAATAAATAAATAAAAACACGTATGTATACAGTATACAAATAACATCATTTACAACAACACTTACCTAACTCTAAAATGAACTTCCAAGTGTTCATCTGAGTCAAATATGTGTGAAGGTGGATACCAAAAGGAGAGATCAGCAGAAGCCAAACCAAACAGACTGATGTAAACTGGTAAGATTCCTGGAGAAAGAAAGAGGAAACATTAAGCTTTGATACCCTGTTTGGTCATGTATGCCAGCCTTTCAGTCAGAAAGTCTTACCACATTTTATTCCAGCTTCTCTGCAAATGTTTTCGGCCGATAGTTGTCCAGGTGAGATGTGTATTGTTGTTGCGTCCTTTGTGCCAGGGAAGAAGTAGAGGTGTACCTGTAAACCTGAGGCCGTGCTTGAGCTTGACCGCTGGCTACCTCCCCGATCTCTGTTCACCAAAGGCGCCAACTCTTCCTGTCTGAGATCCGTAGGCATGTCTAGGAATGAAATCCACAACAGCAGTCAAAAAGTATATTTACAATAACTGTCACAAATCCATTTTACTGCAAATAAGATGCTACAGCAATCTAAATCAAACATCAACTTTGGTTAACAGCTCCCAGGGTAATGATGGTCAGTTCACTTTTGTTGCAATGAGCAGGTATTTTCTGTTTTGTTTTGTAAAACTGATTTTTATTAAAATCCGTAAGAGTAGCCTAAAGACTTTTTTTTATTTCCAGCTTTGATAGATTATTTAATAAAAATACAACAGACAAATAAGATTTTAAAAATATTACTGTCATGGTTTGAGTTTGGTTTGTTGGGGTTTCCTGTTTTATTTTGTTATTTCCTGTGTTTTAGTTTAATGTGTTTCCACATCAGTCCACATCTCCTGTGTCTCCACCGGCTCCATGGTCCACGTCCTGTGTCTTCGCCGGCCCCATGATCCATGTCTCTGTTGACTCCATGTCTCTGCCGGCTCTACAGTCCACGTCTCCTGGGGCACTTTCAGCTCCACGTCTCAGGTACCACCACCAGCTTCACGTTCCTTGTTTCCTGTGTCTCAGCCTGGCCCAGAGTTGCAGCCCCTGACACCAGCTCCCCGGTCCAGTCGAGGATTGCAGCCACCAACGCCACCAGTGCGACCACCAGTCTACACCACCAGTGCCGTTCCTTGGGGAGGAAGGGAACCTGAGAAAAAACACTTCTGCTTCTTCCATGTCTGTCTCCCATGAGGTTCTTTTTAAGGATGCTCCTCCTGTTCCTGTTCCTGATTCAGAGGGGGTCCCAGGATGGGACTCTCTTCCTCCGCTTCTGGTTCCTGCGTCAGAGGACAGCATTCCTTCTTTGTCCCTGCTGAGTCTTGCGTCTTGAAACAACATTACCCTATTGTCTCTGGTTCTCAGACCAGGACTCCTGTCTGTGAGGGGGTACTGTCATGGTTTGAGTTTGGTTTGTTTGGGTTTCCTGTTTTATTTAGGTTTTTCCTGTGTTTTGGTTTCATGTGTTTCTGTTAAGCTTTCTTATTTCCTGTTTATTGGTTTCACCTGGTTTCATTTAGATCATTCATTTCACCTGTGTCTTGTTTGTTTTTCTGTTTACTTACACGGGTTTCAGTTCATCTTCACAGTTCATTAGTTGTGTTAGTCTCCAGTCTTTGTTTGCATTTGTTTCATTAATAGAATTCATCTTGCCTTACGTCCATCTGCTGTCTCTTACCAGCCTTTTGGGTCCACACAATCTCCGCCTCACCTCTGTGCCTTTACAATTGTTACAGTTACTATTGTTTTCCACTGTTTCATCAGGCTTTTAATACCACATATACAAGATGAACTGATGAGTTGTGTGTCTAAAGACGAGTTCATACGTTAGTAACACATAGTTCTGTGTAACATACAAATATCTCCAGATCTAAATATAATCACAGCTTACTTAATAATGTTTGAAAATTTTAAATAAAGATTTCGTACTTGCCAAACTCTGACGTCACTGAATTAGGGAAAACGTTCACATGAATCTTTGTCAGAATAAGACTAAAATACAAAGAAAAGTTGTTTCAGTAAGTAGATTTCGGAACACGCAAGTCTGTCTTTGTCAAAGTTTGTGCCTGGTGAATGTGAGGTAGACGAAGCAAAACAGAGGGAGCACATTGACCACAATGAAAGCTGAACGCTCAACAGAAAATGGGGCCTTCACACATTTTAGCACACTGTTAAAAAATTGTTTAAAAAATGTGAAGCATACAGGTTTAACACTGAAGACAGATGTCAGGTGACATTAAAGTAACGTGTTGAGGTGTTACCTTTACATGCAAGCAGCTAACATCCAAATGTAGTTATTTATTCTGTTGTAAATCGAAACGCTCCTCTCTGACTTCTGCTTTCTCACCCTGTCCGTGTGACTGCCTGTGTGTGTTGACAGGAAGTTCAATATGATTTCCTGATTTTGACAAGCAGATGCAATGTGTCGACAGTTTCTTTACGTCTCTATCAAATTTTTCTTTCTCGTAACGTAAAGCACTAAATAATTATTTATATCTCTTTTTTTAGTCAGTTCAATTCTTGTTTTGGTTTAAATGATCAAGTGCATTAAAAAGTTTGAGAAATAGTCAAAGATTTGACTTCAGATCTTGACACGTAGGTTCCTTCTCTTCCCCTCCTTTCTGTCCAATCACTGTTAAAAATATTTCTGTGTATTTTGAAAACTCTTCTTCACGATGAGTGTGAACACAGTAAATCTAGAAGTTCTACATTTACATATTTATACAGAAAACACAGCGTATATGTTAGAAATTGCCATGCTGAAAATGTCACATTAACCCAAAATATCACATAAAGATAAATGTTCAACAATAAAACTATGTTTTTCATGCGTTCATCATCAGTCTATTTTAGTCCAGCTTAAAACTTCCATTCTGCTATTAAGAAATTAACTGAAAAGCAATATTGTGTGTTCTTTTTCACAGGGCAAGTAGGCATAAAGACAGACACTAAAGTAAAACCTTAATGTCACAAAACTCAGTAAACCTGTAAACTGATTTGAGTGCTTTACAGATTATTATTTCCAATTCATCTATGACTTGCATTAAATGGAAAGTGCTGTTTGGTGAAAGCAAATGTAGTTCTTTGAAATGATCGACTTATCAGACATTACAGGAAAAGAAGTCAGCTAACAACTGCTGTGGTTTGTCTTTTCAGCAGTAGTTTCCTGTTCTAGCCAAAAAGTTGTTTGGTGCTGAACAGCATCTATTCTAATACATTATATATTAGTCAGGTCAGTGTGATGGAAAGACAAAAAAGAAAAATGGAGCTCTTCTCACACTTTTTTATGTTATTGTTGTTATTATCAGTGTTAATGCAAAAGCTGCAATGAAAGAGGGAGGCAGGCACAAATAGGTGTTGTGTTTATAAAGCAACTGACAAAAGCATAAACTGTAAATATGTGTCAGTAATGTAAGCTGTGACTGGATAAATGGCACAAATGTTTCAGACAGAGTGCTTCCTCAGTGGCTTTCCTTTTCTTTATATTTTACTTTCAGTTCTTTTGAGGCCTCTATGTGGGCATGTTTGGTGCTGTAATATTAATTCCCCCCCATGGCGGCAAAAGTACTTCCATAAATCCAGGGTTCTGTAGTTATGCCATGTTTAACCATTATTGTTAACCTCGCCAGTTCAGCTTCAACTGCAGCAGAGCTAAATAGGCTGCACAAGTCGAGAACAAGGATAAAAACATACTTGGTCAGTGGTCAGTGATGAGACCCTATTTCTTCATTTAACAGATGCATCTACCTCTAAAACCTTTTTCTCTTTTAATGGTTTCTCTCACAATCTGTGTATTTATGTCAACAAAAGGCATTGGCTATTTTCCAAGTCTACGATCAAACTGCAAACAAATGTGGTTCCCTCCCTATGTAATGATAGGGGAAACATCCATCCATCCATTTTCCAAACCACTTCATCCAATTTATGGTCACTGGTAGCTGGAGCCTATCCTAGCATCCTAGGTGGAATACACCCTGAACAGGTTGACAGTCCATCACAGGGTCAACACAGAGAGACAAACAAGTAGACAAACACCCACTCACACACACATTCACGCCTAAAAGCAATATAGAAGGACTTATCAACCTAACATTCATGTCTTTAGATGGTGGGAGGAAGCCAGAATACCTGGAGAGAACCCATGCTAACACTGGGAGAACATGCAAACTCCACACAGCAAGGCCACTGCCTAAGCCAAGATTGAAACCAGCAACCTTTATGCTGTGATGCTGCGGTGCTAATTGCCACGCCACCCATGCAGCCCTGACAGGGAAAACACTGGCTTTAAAATCCATTAATGAAAAGTAACTTTAACGGCCGCTGGGACACGATCTTCTCCACCTGCAGGTCACCTCTGCTCCAAGTGAGAGGTTAGTCCTGTTGTTATTGACACGGGCATGTAGATCACTTCATGGACTCTAATAACACTGGTAAGGTCCTTAAAGCAGAATACACATTGGGTCTGAGGTGTTATTGTTTCACAAATCACCAGAGATGGCATTTAACTTCAGCCCTTCACAAAACTAGCATCATGCTGGGTAATAAAGCTGTTGTATGAGAAAAATTCAAATTGATAGCAGGATCTCTTTGAGAGCTTAAAAAGGATAAACTTTGCCTTATTATCAAAGACACATTTTCTTTCTATCTCAACAAAAACAAGCTGCAGTGTTTGGGGAAGTAATAGTGGCTCATTCTTTCTTTGCTGAGAAAAACAGGCATATTATGCAAAGTGTTCAGTGGTCCAACATGAGAATTTAATTATAAAATTAAATCTGGTAATGATCACTGAATAGTTGTCAAAATATATTTTATTATTGAAAAAATAATACATCCAGATAAAATTAGTTCCTTCTGCATAAAAATACTGAAATATGAAAATAACTCTTTCATTGAGGTTGCGGTAGCATTTAAACATGTAGATAGGAGTTTGGTTTGCAGGGGGTGGTTATTATAAAAACATGAAAAAAACTCATAAAGTTAAAAGCTCAATGAATGAAATGAGTTATAGTATTGTATAACAGACAACAAACTCCTGTTGTAGTATAGCAATTAACTTTTATCACCTTAAAAAAACCTTCAGGTATCCTTATAATCCCTTTACATGCCAGAAGAAATCTGGATTCTTTTAATTTTGTGCATTATTTCTATACCTGTTGAAGTCTCTACACACCAACTTATACATTATTTCATGACTGTAGTTCCTGTTTTTGACTTCAAGATATGCCATGTAATAAGCACTTTTCCTTCCTTTTTGTGCACCGTGTGGAACTGACCTATGGACATGCAATGGCCTCCTTACAGTGCATTTGCAGTTGTTTTAAGGGCTACAGCACAGTATTCAGGTGTGGGCCACCGTCTTTCAGGATTTAGATGCTTTCCAGCTTGAGAAAACATGACTTAATCATATTTGTGTGCTGAACTAGACAAAAAGCTACCAAGGAGACCATTTTATTTAATGAGGTGTACCAGAACAGGAAAAGCTCCAGGACAGTGACCCTGGCAAACAAGATTTCACCTGTCAAAGGCTAAAGATAGCAGAGGTTTTAAAGACAAAGCAAATAGTTTACAACCATCATTTTAGTGACACCTAGCCTAACACAATCAATTTGACTTTTAATTTCTCCTTTCTTTGAAATTGTAATGACACTAACAGACGTCTGGCTTTTCTAATGTAAACTATAAAATACTATGGATATATTCCTCCTTATTTAAAACATATTTTTGTAGACATGTTTATTGCTTCACTTCCATTTCAATTTTAGATGCCAGGATGTATTTGGATCAACAGTTATAGCATGTTATATTGTATGTTGACACAGAGGTAAAGACCATTGTAATCTGTTATTAAACTTTCACAAGTGTTTCTTGCACAAGTGACCTTTACAGTAGCAAAATATGATTGTTGTATTGTGCTATAGAACCCTCCTGGTGATGTTTGAGAAAGGATGTTTTGTTGCCATGAGATTCTAAACTACTTTATTTATTATATTTAGTACTTAGCTCACTCTGTAACAATGCTTTGCCATCTAATGGATTGTAATATATTAATTTTTTGAGCTGCAACATGGCACGGTGCCTTGCAGTGAGAAGGTTGCTGGTTAGAGTCTCAGGTCGGGCTGTGGCCTACATATCTGTGGCCTACTATATTTTGCAAACTAAGTTTTTTGTCTGTATGCATTCCTAAAAAATAATCTGCTGAAAGAAAGAAAAAAGGTTACAGATCATTTTTATAAGGTGCTCGTTTAGGTAGCCGTGTTCTCAGTAATGTCCTCTCATTCTTCGGTATCATCAGTGACAAATATATCCAAACATATAAAGCCCTGTTAACCAGATCAGGGCCAGGAGGATCTAGGTTAGATTTATTGTTCTTATGTAAACAAAAAAAAAAAATAACAGTGCAAATTGAAATACAAGCAACACAGATGTCTACACACATCTGATGCTGTGCCAAAAACAACATTTATCCTGTCTGCACATTAACTGCAGAGCTGGTCTGTTTGCAAATCTGATTCAAAGTTGGTAACAATCGAAAGCAAGATTGTATTGTCTAGTTTAGATTTAACCCAAGGCCATTTATTTACATTTAGAAATTAAACCTGAAGTAGTAGTAGAAGTAGAACCTGCCATACGAGTGAGGGTAAAAGTGAAAGAACTAGTGGAATGTGTTTTTACATCTACAGACATTTTCTTACATAGCAACATATTGATTTATGGTTTTGTGTGTCACTCAAACACTATCCTTTTTTATGTTTTCTCATCTCAATTATCATGGCTGCCAGGAGGCCAGCCCTGATCCCTGAGGACCTTCCAATAAATTATACTAAATAGATGGGATGAAGAGCCTATAAGAGGGATTGGCTCAGGATCTGACATCTCAGATGCAGAGGACCCAGACTCTTGTCCACCTGGAGATGTTAGACCACCCAGAGATGTTAGCACCCTGAAGTTTATACAGGTGTCACTGATGCATGTGGCATTCCTCACTGAGCCTTGAAAGGAGCTTGTGATCCTCACATTAAACTTCTACTAGAAAGAGACCCGAACTGACCATTCTATATCGCCGAAGCAATGGGAAGGTGTGGAGTGACAACAGTTTCAGTCCTGCCTCATTAAAGAAGCAGATAGGACCAACAGAAGAGAAAGAGGTGCCAGTGTCTAAAGGCACTCAAATGCAGTTGGGTATGCAGTAACTCTGTGTGCACAGTGTTTTTGTACATATGTGTGGACAGTCTTACTGCATGTCCTCATCATTAAACAGACTGACACAAATATGGATTTTGACATTTTTTTAATGATTGATTGTTTTTTTTTCGTTTAAAAAAATTGAAGACATAGATGTAAAGCGAACCTGTTAAAAATAAAACCCATCATCTTTAACCAACATTAAAGAAATGTCTTAAATTTATTAGCCTAAACACATTGATTCAAACCGGGGTCACTTTTGACACCACACATGGAAGAGTGTAGGTTTGTCATGCATCCAAGGGTTAAGATATAAACGTATAAATTGTATTTTACACCTAGTACACAGGACTATTGTAACAGAACAATTTGAAGACAAACTTCTCGCTGCACACTTACATGCCTGGCCTTTTCTCTGTGCTTGGTAAAGACACACACACACTCACACACATTCAGGAATAGAAAAATACTAGATCATGTGATGTAGAAAGCTCTTTGCTGCCCTTCAATATAAACCACTCTACTTAACCCTTTCTGTTCAGGTCAGCTCAATACTAACCCTCTCAGATCCTCACACCTGCGTACTTATCTATAAGGAACCTCTCATGATGTGCCCAGTCATCACTCATACACACGTGTGTGTTTCAGAGTGGGTGTTTGGAAGCAGCTCCTGAGGAGTGAAGAGGACTGTCAGCACATTCTTTCTTACTGGACGGAACTAACAGGAGAGTACTGGTAAGTCGTCTAAATACTTTATTGGAAATTTTCAATCAAACTTTTCTTTACAGCTGATAACTTCTGCATCATTGAGTCACAGTTTATAGAAACTGCAATTAAACACTTTAACTTTTGAAGTATCAGTGGTCACTGTTTGTAAATCAGTGCTTTTTGAAACTAAAGGATGAAAAAACCTTGTATACAAAAATACTTTTTCAGATGCATTTTACATTCAACAGGGAAGATAAGTCATATAAGGCTAATATCTACCAGGTTTTCATTTTTAGCACAGATATAATGTTACAATTTTTCATTTGTGCATTATTAGGTTGTAAATACATCCTAAAATTTTAGGAGCTTTTACATAATATTTCTGCAAAAATAGTTATATTCATGCAAAAACCTTTTATACAAGGAGTGAAAAAGGATTTCAAGGTTTTAAGTTATAATCATGACAAATACTTGTGGATCTTTTCTGTTTGAAAAAGGATTGCTCTCATATTTATTTGTAAAAAAAAATGCTTTCTAAAATTATCACATAAGATCCAAACTGTCTTACGCAACAGAAATGTTTTCCAAAGGGATTTTTTCTTTGAAGTATTATAAGTTTGTTATGTATATAAGTGTCTTTCTTTTATAAAACTGCTGCATTTACTTTACAGAGATTCAAATAATCCTGTTTTTTATGTTAACATAGCTTAAAGAAATGTTATTTTCATAGCTTCTCAGATCTTTTGTTTTTTAACAGGTTACAAAACAGATAAGTTGTAATTTAATAAAATAGATATATTAGGACATATGTGTTGTATACAGACATGTGTTTAGTTCTTTGCTTTCATGTTTAAAAATGCACAATAGGATACTTTATTTCAGAGGTGACCAACTCTGCTTCTCCAGAGCCAAAGTCCTGCAAGTGTTAAGCGTTTCACTGCTGCAACACACATGCACTGCTGACTTGATCAAAACACTTGTGGAGAACTTAATATCAATCTCTGCTCAATTCTGATACTTATCTATTGGTTTGTGGCAGGTGTATAGTGGCAGGAAAACTCCCAACACTTCCTGGACTAGCCTTTAAGAAGTGGAGCTGAGCGCCCATGCTTTATGGGTGCACATGGCAGCCAGCAGAGCTCAACGGAAATCTCCTCACAGTGTTAAGCTCGTGTTATTTAACAGTAACCAACTGTTTGCTGTTGCTGACTTGACTGTGACATGAAAACGGACAGACTTGTGCACAAAGGTGGAGGGTGCAGTTTTTGAGCGCTAACTGGAAGCATTAATCAATGTAAATAAAAATAAATAGATAAATGCACTGCCTCTAGCACTACGCAGCAGCATGTGTCCAACCGGACTCACAGAGATCTGACTATACCACCTTTTTATGAAGACGCCTTATGTTTAATTGCTCACTCTCAGATATCTCTTTAGATCATCTGCTAAAACACTGCAGCATAGAATATTTTTCATTCATTCATTTTCTATACTGGTTAATCCAACTCAGGGTCACTGGGAAGCTGGAGCCTATCCCAGTTAGTATCCCTGACAGGTTAGCAGTCTTTCTTAAGCCCGATGAGCTAAACAACCATTCACCCTTGAGAGAAATAAGAGTGACCAATTGACCTAATATGCAACTCTTTGGATGGTGGAAGCAAGTGGTAGTACCTGCAGAGAAACCCACACAAACTCAGGGAGACTGTGCAAACCTGCACAGAAAAACCACTGTTCAGATCTCTGTAGAACAAATTATTTTTTAAAAGAAAAGCTACTATAAAGTCCTAAAAGGAGTAGGATGAAGTAAAAACATATTTATCTATGTTCCTGTTTTAAATTATAGTTGTTGACTTCTCCAGCCTCAGGAGAGAAAGTCCGGTGTGGTGCATACCTGCCAACTCCTATCTCAAAACTTTGACTTGTCTCACCCACTAAAACACTTTTGGTTTACAAATGTGAGTTGTATATATATAAAAAATATTTGCCTGCACTAATTGAAAGAAAAGAGACAACAAAATTATCAAAATCTAATTGTTGTTACGGTGAAAAAATGTCATTTCAATATTTCACAAGCTTCAGAAACTGTTTACAAGTATACATATATGCTTTTTGTCATGTTTTTTAGGTCACTAACTGACACGCTCACTGAACTTCTGCATCCAAAACGATCATCTCAGAGACGTCAAAGTGAAATAATGACGCAGCAGTCTGCAGGTGAACCATCAGAACCCGGCTTCGTCCTGGCCGACTACGCTGTCTTTGCTACCATGTTGTCAGTATCTATGGCAATAGGTCTTTTTCAGGCCCTGAAGAAGAAGTCAAGAGACCCACGTGCTGATGACTTCTTCACAGGAGGCCGCAGCATGCCAGCTGTGCCTGTTGGACTGTCGCTCTGTGCCAGTTTTATGTCAGCAGTCCAGGTTCTGGGTGTTCCCTCTGAAGGCTTTCGCTTTGGCTTTAAATTCCTTTACATGTGCCTCGGCCAAAGCATCAACTCCCTGCTGACAGCTTACCTGTTCATGCCAGTTTTCTTTCGACTGGGTATCACTAGCACTAATCAGGTCAGCTGTTGCTTCAGGTGTTTCATAAACTGGAGTCTACTATTGTAAGACTGAGTAGAGTACTAGCCACCCCAAGTTATTTGTTTTATGATGGACCTCCGTTTTTACTTATCAAATATCCGCCATTGACTCTTATGTTAATATTTTCTATACCACATTTTTCCATTTAATGGATATAGTGGGTCTGTTATGATTGTTATGATACCAAATTTAATTTTGGAATACCAAATAACTTAATAAAACCTTTATGAAGGTGCTGCTCTGACATGAACTCAGGCAGTTTATTCCAGTTTAGAGACTTTATATGAAAGTATAGTGTCACTCAGCTAAATGATTAGAACAGATAAAAGACCAAGAAAAAAGATGTTTCAAGCCATTTTGAAAAAATTGATACTTTGGACAAAACCATTTAATAGCTTATAAGTGAATAATACACAACAGACACTAAGAAACTCCTTGCTATTTAAATACAGCTAAAGGCATTTCCAAAAAAGGATCATATTTTACCAAGTTTATTATATAAACAGCTATTTACATAATATTCATGTCAGACTTTAAAACTGTCACTTATTTTTAATACTCAGTGCTGACAGATTTGAAGGTTTAAAGAAAAATATCAAATGAATTGCATTATTGTAACCAGTTAACATGAGTCTGCGTAGGATCAGAATCAGGATTGTTCTCATGCTGATAAAATGCACCTGGAAGTTATCAAAAAGCAAATATTGCAGGTGAAGAAGGATGAAAAATGTGTGCAGAAATACATCCATAATAATATGATATGACTAACCATCTGCTTGTCACAGTATCTGAAGATGAGGTTTGGCAGAGGGATGCAGCTGTTGGGCAGCATCCAGTTTATCCTTGCAACGGTAAGACCTGCCTTACTATCATCTTGCTCAAAGAGTGTTGCTATTAAAGGGAAATGTAATATATATCTATGAAGGAAAAGGCCAGTTTTACCTCTTAAATTTGTTTGTAACTTTCATGCGTTTCCATATTCTTAGCTGCTTTACACAGGGATTGTCATCTATGCACCAGCTTTGATCCTCAACCAAGGTGAGACTAGGTAGTGTCTGTTTGAAGAAAATTATGGGATATTTCTGGTCATTTTTTGTTTCAGTTTCTATATTTTTTATCTGTGTTTTTATCTGATACAGCAGAAAAGTGACAACACGTGAAGACTAAAATATATAAATAAATAGAAAAATATTTTTAAAATTCTGTGTACATTGCTCTAGGATATTTAAACTAATCTTATTTATTAAAGAATTCAGGTTAGCTATACAAAGTTCCAAATCAAAAAGCAACTTTTAGTATTGCTAAAGGTTCAAATCCAATCAGCAAAAAAAAACTAGTCAGAGGTTAGTTAGGCTTACTGATCATAGGTGGGCTAACAAGGTGAGACAATCCTAATGAGTCACCCCAAGTACCTGTGCATACACACCAACACACAAGACAACAGAACTACACACAGCACAGGCACACGTGATGGCCAAATACATGCAGTCCAGTTCAGCCCAGTTTGTTGTCCCGGTTTAGTAAAATGTGATTCTATTTTCTTCTTTTCATTTTAAATGCTTAATAATTACCTTTTGTTACATTTTTTAAAATAAAGCTTATCACATGGAATCAATAGATCACAATGGCTCTTTAGCAAAATTTCTCATCATCTGTCTTTATGTTTTATTTTTCAGTTCAGTTCAAATAGGTTGTGTAATAAACTAGATAATTCCTTAGATGAATTTTTAGCCTATTAGAGATTTTATTATTATTCTTAAGGACTTAGTAAAGGGTGGACTAACTTTGTAAATGTTGAGCTTGAGACAGTAACTTAACAGATGCATCCAACTCCACAAAACACCAAACTTTTACTTTTGCAGCCACTGGACTCAATATGTGGGCTTCTCTGTTTTCCACTGGGATAATCTGCACCTTGTACACTACTCTGGTAAGAACATACCATCTATATTCTTATCAAATGTCAAGTTAGACAGACACTCCATAAAAGAAGACTGATTTGTATTGACACTCACATGTGTGGCATAGTTTGCCTCTTAAATGTACTTCTGTATAAGTTCTTGCAGACTTATAGATTACCTCCAACCAAGATGGCACCAAATGGGACAGAAAAAAAACTATAGTTTAGTTTAAGTTTGTTATATACTGAACTGTCACTTGGTTTTACTAATTTTATAATAAAAATGATGACATTTCCTTCATGAACGGATGCAAAAAAAAAGCATAAACAGATGCCTGTATAAGAACTCTAAAGTGTCCCCAAAGCTCAAACAAAATCTTTTCCGGACTTTGACAATCCTTTTCTATGTCTTTGTCATGTTTTGTGTGCAGGGTGGCATAAAGGCTGTGATCTGGACGGACGTGTTCCAAATCATTGTCATGTTGTCAGGGTTCATAGCAGTTCTGATCCATGGCACAGTTCTGGTTGGTAGTCCTGCACAAGTACTGGAGATCGCCAACAACAGATCACGTGTTAATTTTAATGAGTAAATACATTTAAGTACAACAAATATTTTGGTATATAAATATTGGTATATTGGTATAGTTCTCAAGCCTGTCCCGGCTTGAGAACTGGGTGGGCATTCGGGGTGTGGCTTTAGAATGGTTCAGATCATATTTGGCAGATCGAAGCTTCTCTGTACAGGTTGGTGATGCTGTGTTATGGGGTGCCTCAAGGGTCAGTTCTTGGACCTCTTTTGTTTTCATTGTACTTGTTGCCTCTTGGATCCATTTTAAGAAAACATAACATGTCGTTCCATTTTTATGCAGACGATTGCCAAATTTATGTGCCTTTGAAAGACTC
>JBAMHV010000015.1:8999818-9020272 GCA_037177535.1 Pseudomugil gertrudae
TATATATATAAATTCTTTTTTACAGGAAGACAAAGTGTCTGATAAACCATTTGTGCTGCCTTTGATGACCACGCACAAAGAAGGTGTTCTGTAAAAGACAAAGAAGGACTAACAAGTTAAACAATATTAAGTTACTCAGATGTCAGCAAAGTTGTTATCACATATGCGGTGTAAAGATTACTGGCACCTTTCCTCTGTAGTAGCAACAAAACTTAGATTTTATGTCCTGCTTTTCAAATAAATTCTGTAAGATGTCTTTGTTTAGTTTCCTCATTCTGTGTTTTCTGAAGTCATAGCCTAATACATTCATTACATGAATGAAGTCATTCCTCGTGCCCTTAATGATAATAAATTACTTTTGATCTCTTTGTAAAGACCGTGTGGCTTTTAGCTGTGTTGTTCTACCAGCATTAATCATAAATAAGCAGTATTGCATCTTATCCAAATATTACAGTAAATCTTCAGAAATATTTTATTCTAGAAGCTAAATGCAGCTTTAAAGAAAAAAAAACAGTAAAATACTGTCCTCAAATCACCACAATGGCTCTGTGATTGCATTCATACTTTTTAATACACCAATTGGTGTTACTGGTTTTGATTAACTTTATCTTAAGAAGCATCTTTTATGTCTCATGATGTGTCATACAGTTCTTGCTTCAAGTGCCAAAAAAATCAAACATGTGCGCTTACTTCTCGTAACTTTGGTATATACTGACATCTAGAGATGAACATAGTTTATTACCACACCTAACTGCAGATGCATCCATCATGGCTGCCAGCTTCAATAACTACAACAGCACTTCCTTTACCATAATTATTTATTGTGAGATTTCTTAAGCATCCATCCAGTCTGACAAAAAATAAAGTAAACATAACATTTCCAGACATCCAAGGTCCTAAATTCAACTAGTGAGAAGATATGCAGGTCTGTCTTCAATGATGTCACATTGTGCTTTCGTGCACTTCTGAGTCCCTCAACCATCTCCATGTTGTTACCGCTGCTGCTCCTCAGCCCGGGGCTTCACCACTCATCCGCGGCCCTGTTCGAGTCCTCGTCCGCTACGGCACAGTCCAGGCGCTGAACGCCGGGGAGCGCCAGATCCCTTTCGTTAAGCTTTTCCAGAAACGACGACAGCAGTCTTTTGTTTAAATGGTCCGTCAGTGTTCTTTCTTCCTCGACACGTTGTTTGGTCATATTTGTTCCCGAGCCCACTTCCTCCATCTCGGTGTCCTCGTCAAGCTGCAGAGGGGCCGGTCGGTTGTTCAAGGACACGCCGTTCGACTGCTCACCTTCCCCGGACTGCTGTCTCATCAAGCTCCCGGTGTCCGCCCCAGATTCCGTCTCCATTCTTGTTATTAATGTAGTTTGCAAGGCGGCATTTTCCAGCTCTTTCAAGCGCTTAGTGTGGAGGCCGCAGGCAGCGGGTTCGATGCCAGCCGGGTTGTTGTTGTTGTAAGGGGGCTCACCGCTTTGCTCCATCATGCTCTGCGTCAGGAAAGCAGCCCATGGTCGTAAAAGAAGAATGGCTCTGCAGAGCGGGATGTGTCGCCCCCTCGTGGTCATATTTCAACATGATTTGTCATTGATAGCAAAGTTTTGCTCCAAATGGATGAAATAACTGGCTTTTTGTCACTCAAGTTAGGCAGACACCTTGTTTAATTTATTTAATGGCGATGGTTAGATAAACTTCCTTTTGTAAAAGGCCACTGGAAAAATATTTAGGTGAGTTTATATATATTATAATATTTATGAATGCTACGACTACTACAACTACTATTATTATATTATTATTAATAAATAAAATGAATGAAAAATACTTTATTGATCCCAGAGGGAAATTTATTTATTTATTATCATTATTATTATAATTATATTGTTAGTATTTGTTTGTATATCTTTTTTATACAGTCAGTGGAAGGGACTGACGTCACTGATCACGTGACTTCCTTACGCCGTAGGGTACATACAACAGCGTGGTTCGTTAGACCTCTGGCTGCATTCCAAAAACGTGATTTCTTGCAGTCTGTTTTACTATAATGACACATGAATACTTCGAAAAGCTGGAAGGTAGTGCAAAGTTCCGGTATGCCGCTAAACTGAAACTTTCAGGCTTTTGAGAAATGTTCTTACAAACTAGAAGAAACTGCCTGAGTTGAACCCACTACCACTACCCCACTATTTAGCGGTAGCCCAGGTAAGACCTTAAATATATCTAATTAAATAACTAGTACATATTTTTTCTGTAAAATATTTACATTTAGTTTTTTACAAATACCCTTTTTAATTACTGGTATTGCTCAAGGGCACAGACGAGGAATTTTAGATTCTTAGAGGTCTATAATTTCTTTGTTGCTGGTTGGGCAGCCACATAACGGGACCCAACAATGTGATAAACGAACATAAAAATGATACGTCTTTATCATATTTGACTAAATAAACACACAAAACCAATATGACTTCTCTGCCACACAAAGCAATTGGAATTTACACGTATTGTGTATATTATTACAACCGCCTCGCGTAGGTTATGTTTTGTTTGTTAGCAACATAATTCTGAATCACTTTAAAATGTTCATCAGTAACATTATGGTGCTGCTTGGCACTCTCAGAGTGCTTTTCTAGTTTTTTTATTTTTATACTATAGTGTCATTTAATGAAAAGTTGTAAAAGTTTAATGTTGTAAAACTAACTAAAATACAATATAAAGTAAATACTCGTCTTTGATAAAGTGTTGTGAACAGACATGTATAATCGGACTTAGGTCCACTGGAACTGTTTGTTTTGTTACGCCTGGACGTCTTCGTTCTGGTTCTGTTGCCTCAGAAGAAATCTTATTAAAGCTTAAATCCTGATTCTTTCTAGTAGTGTTGTGACAAAGCATAACACAGCAACACTTAGGCATAGTTGCGGTTTTCTTGAAGAACTTTTCAGTGCGTTCCTTGTATGGCGGCTGAATATTTGTACCCTTGGCGTCCGTTGCTAAGGAGACACGTCACGTGAATTGGGCAAAAGCCCGTATGTTCCGCCCTCCTATCTGTGGCTATCTGTGGTGGAGACAGTTGGAAAGCGTATCTTGGTTATAAAGGTAACAAACTACAAAACAACCCAATAAAGCCTATTGACTCTTCTTGTTAACAGTTGTCTCGGTTGTTAGAATTATAATGTATTTTGAAAAGTTAGCTTACTGTTATTGTTAGATACCGTCTACTTCTGTTAGCTTTTTGCTAATCTACAGCTAACGATGCTGCAGAATAAAACCTGCAGGTTAACCAACATTACGCTGTAACAAACGATTGTTGACTTTAAATATAATTTTTAATATTTCCCAATCAATAAAAAATATTAACTGACACGATGTACAGCTCTTTCCAAACTAAAAATCCCCGGTGCTGTTTTGGACTTTAGGTGCATGCAATTCATCCATCTGTATTTTTCACAGACTGGGTAATAACACAAGCTTTTTATCTGGGTACTTGGGTCGTTGTGTTCAATGTGAATAGCTGTGTATGTTTATTTTGTTTTTCTTTTTGATGGAATAGGAGCCAGTGCGTTTTTGATCAAAATGTCCTTCAGAGACCTAAGAAGTAAGTCTTGCTAGTCTCCTTCACATATTATGGTATAGCTCAGTGGAAATCTTTTATATGGGTTTGTTTATTATTTTACAGATTTCACAGAAATGATGAGGGCATTGGGCTATCCTCGTTTGATATCCATGGAAAACTTCAGAACGCCTAACTTTGCTCTTGTGGCAGAAATCCTAATATGGCTTGTAAAGAGGTATCTAAAAAGCTGGAACTTCAATGCCATTTAACCACAAACATGGTGTGCCTTATTTTTTGTTTTTTGCTTTTTATGTGTCCGAATGAAAGTTTTGTCTTTTCTCCCTGCCTTTCTCTTTCTTACTTTTTGTAGATATGAGCCCAACATGGATATTCCTACAGATGTGGACACAGAGTCAGACAGAATCTTCTTCATTAAGGCTGTGGCTCAGTTCATGGTAATTTCTATCTTCTGGTTTTACTGCTCTTTTTCCTCGACTGTAAAATAGCTGCAGTTCAGCAGTCTGTTATAATTAATCTCTCATTTGATTGCAGGCCACAAAAGCTCACATCAAGTTGAATACCAAGCGTCTCTATCAGGCTGATGGCTATGCAGTTAAAGAGATGCTGAAGATCACTTCTGTGCTTTACAATGCTATGAAAACCAAGCAGATGGCTCTAGAAGACAGAATAGAAGAAGACAACAACAAGTTCAAGTTTGATCTTGGCTCAAGAGTGAGGCACATTTTTTACACTGTGTATTAGATTGTTTTTCATCCACTTCTAAGTTTAAATTGCCAGCTATATAATTGCAATAGGAAACATTTTAGTTGGAAACTTTCATACCTGAAGGAGTACTAAAGCATGTGCAGTTAATCTGCCGTCACTTTAAATCCACATGTGAATTAATGGTGTTGATTATGTTCAGAGGTGTAAACGTCCTGTTGTGTTTTTGGATCTACCTGTACACTTAGAACAGGTGTTTTTACTAATGGTTCATGTAGCTGGCAGATCAATTGTGCTCATTAAATTCAGTTGGTTTGGTGACCGGTTGGAACAGCTGCCAGACAGGATTTTTACTTTCTGGACCAGGAATATCCTCCTCATCCTCCTCCTCAGTGGTCACTCAAAGAGAGTATGACAGTCTTCCTCGTGGTGGCGTTTACTTGTGGGTCTTCATGTGGGCATAGAGGCCAAACCGAGTCTGGCATATGCTCCATTGGCACAGCTCAGACAATAGTTGATCTCAGAGTCAATGTCCACTTTGGAGGAAAAGATGCAGGAATATACACCTTTAATTATGTCATAACTGTAATCCCTGTGAAAAACAGGAGCGTCAAACTCCAGTCCTCAAGGGCTGGTATCTGGCGGGTTTTTGTTGTCTCCATGCTCCAACACACTGGAATAAATGAATAGGTTGACAAGAAACTTGTGTGAACTATTTGATTTGCATCAGGTGTGTTAGTGCAGGGATACAACAAAACTTGCCAGATACCGGCCCTTGAGGACTGGAGTTTGACACCCCACCTTTAAAATACATATGATCCAAATCTGATGATCCAAATCTGCAGCATGTTGATATCTTGGAAATGGAGCTAAATTATGAACAAAGGTTGTCACGGCAGGGTAGAAATATTTCCTAATCTACATGTCAGGCACCTTGCTCCAAGGATAAAATGATTATTCCCTATTATTAACATGAGGGTGATCAATGAATCAGTTGCACATGTGGGGAAAGAAGCCCCGCTCCTGTGTTCTGATCTTATAGGAGGACTATTGCAGGACAATAACACATGATGAATCCTTGGTGTAGCTCTGTCTGCATCTACATGCCAGTCCTCAACTGAAAAATCAGACAACGAATCAGACATGAACCATTTAATAATAACAGAAGGTGTTTTTGCAACTCACAGAGCCTGCAAGTTTGAATCTTATTGACCAGTAACACAAAACTCTTGTTTACGCCTTGATAGATGAAAGCTATTTTGGTGTCATGTTATAGTCAAAATTTTGCATGTTGTTTATATATTATTTACCACTGTCATGCATTCTAAAGTCTCTTAGTTGTGACCAGTTATTTAATTATTTTGGTTGCTTTATTTGATTTAAACATATCTTACACATATATGTATTAACTTTGAGATTCTAAGACACACAGTTTTTTTTTATGTTTCATTTGTCATTTCTGAACCTTTTTTCCAGCTCACAATTTTGCTGTTTTTCTTTTAAAAAAATATCTCCTTTATAATCTTAGCTAGAGAAGAAAATACTAATCACTTTGGCCTAATTTTAGATTTCAGATCTAAAAACGGCTCGTCAGCTGGCATCGGAGGTCACATCCAAAGGAGCATCTCTGTATGATTTACTGGGGAAAGAGGTGGACCTAAGGGTAAGGGAAACACGTTTTCATGACCCCTAAGCAGCCCAGTAACATTGTTGCTTTTTTTTTATTCAGTATTGATGAAAAATCATTTTAACACACATTCTGATTAGACATTGCTTTTCGTGCTAAACTAACTTTTCAGCTTTTAAATAATCTTTGTGGCTCACTTTTCTGTTTTTGGCTTCATGTCACTCACAGGAAATGAGGATTGCAGCCATTGCTCAGCCTATGGAGATCAATGAGACTGAAAAGGCCCTGAGAGCTGCCATCAAAAACGTTTTGGTCAGTGTTCAGGTTTCAAGTCTTGTTTTAATCCAGTAGATTTTGTACCATTGAATATGGTGTTTCACATCTGTGTTCAAGGAAAGTGTGAAAAAGACCAAAGAGATGCTCAGTAACGTTGTCTCTGATGAGACCAGTCTGGATGCAAAGATAGAAAAGAAGAAGCAAGAGCTGGAAAGGTGTCAGAAGAGACTTCAGACACTGCAAAGTGTCAGGTCAGTTTGTTCCCTAACAGATAGAATATAAGTAAAATCATGGTACTTAATTACTTTTGGAAAAAGAAAAATATATTTTTAATTCTTTTTCACTTTAACTGCAACTTGAAAATGTTTGTTTCCTCTCGGAGCAGCTTTTAAAGAAAAATTTGACATATAATAAAAACATCTGAACAAGCTTTCGTTTTTATCTTGATCTTTTAGGCCGGCATTCATGGATGAATATGAGAAGATAGAAGAAGATCTGCAGAAACAGTATGGCATCTATGTGGAGAAGTTCAGGAACCTCAGCTTCCTGGAGTTGCAACTGGATGAATACCACCGCCTGGAACAGGAGCGGTTTGAGGTTTGTGGACTGAATGCATAGATGTAGATTAGAAGAAAGAACAAATTAAGAGTTACTTATTTGTCAAAGTAAAAGGGAAGAAAATGACCTGAGGACTGGGAATGCCAGCATATTTCACTAAACAGATCTGGTTTCCCCTGCAGGAAGCTGAAAACACTCTGAGAATGATGCAACACAAATTGAGAGAGGAGGAGAGAGAACTGATGAAGGGCTCCTGTGAGGAAAAATAAACACAGATACTAAAAGCACGAGTCACAAATACGTTCCCAAATCTTTTTCACGGATGGAAATGTTTGTTTCTCTTGCAGTAAAAGATGAGGACTCCGATTTAGAAGTTCCAGAGGACGAAGATTCAGACACAGATTTTGAAGAATCTCGACCCTCTAAGCCACGACCAAGAAATGACTTCATGGCAGGTATGCAGACAGGCTGTAGCCAAGTTATCCAAGTTCAATAGTGACAGCCAATAATATGGTATATTTTTAGCATTAGAGTAATAGAATTTAATATTAGAGAAGAGTTACAGACTTTTTATATTCTATACCTTGTATTTTGTCCTAAATGAATAATTTTAAATAATTGTTTGTATTTTATTTGTTTTGTACCATGTTTAGAAAATCTGCTAAAAGCATCTGACAGTATTACAGGAAGTACATTAAAACAAAGAAAACATTTATTTTAGCAGCAGCTTCAGACAAGGTCACCATAGCAACTGTTTTCATGCTTTATTTTCAATGGGTCATAACTATGTTTACAACATAACTATGTTTTCTTTTTGAGTTATGTTCGAAAACCAGAGCATTGAAAAATACACAGATGAAGAGATCCAGGCTCTTATATTTGCAGGCAATTTCGAAACAGTGTCTGAAAGAATTGCTGACAAAGTGGCAGAGCTGCTTGTAGAGCACACGTCATCAAATTCAGGACAAGTTAAAGAAACTAAAGCAAAAAGTATTCTGACACCCAAGACATTGCTATTGTTTTTACACTTACTGTGGGGATTATTTTTTAGTTTGAGGTTTTGAGGTTTGAAGTTTGAGGCAAAATTATCCCCATCTCCTCATAATAAAGAATACTTATTGCATTTTTGAGGTTTTCTGAACATTTAATCCTTACATAATCCTTATGTAATAAGATAAAAAGGAAAAGTAGCTGTTCTGGTGTAGGATTTTACAAGCAGCAGTTTTTCTGCTATAAATGCTTTTTGCAATGATTGAGTATTTCCTTAACAAGAGTTTTTATGTCCTTTTTCAGATGGCAAGAATTTCGTGCATCTAAATATTTCATATCGGTATAAAAATAAAAATGTTCATAGTTTAAAAGTATCATCTGGCTAAAAAGTTAGCTCATTCCTCTGCTATAAAAAGTAAACATTGAGTGTGAAAACTGTTTTGTTTCATGTTTCATGCTGTTTTAGAATTGTTTTTTTTTCTTCTTCCAATAAGGGAGAGGAGGTCGTTTCATTGGTAATATGCAAGGTGGTGACAGTGATGAGGTTAGTAATATTTTGTTATAATAACAATGTTCTTTTATTTGTTGTGGGCAACTTCCTCTTTTGCCAGAGCTGATCAGTTTCTCACACCATTTTTCTTTTCTTGTTACTTCTTCATTTAATGCTTTTCTATTATTTACTCATAATTCAAAAGGCCGTTTTAGCAGTGTCCAGAAGTTCATTCCCTCATTCCAAAAAACAGCAGAAAGGAAAGGTTTGTGCAGAACAAGAATCCATTTTCCCACCTTTCCTATATATTTAAAGGAAAATTTCATTCCTAAATTCTGAAAGAAATCTGTTATATAGCTCAAATAAAGTTAATATTCTTTTTTAAGAAAAGAGTAAAGGTACATATCATTGTATATTTCATGTAATTATTAGAAAAAATATTCAGTTTAACTTTAGAGTGGATTTTTCCTTTAAATTAGTAAAATGCAATGTTTTCATTGCCTAAAGGGAGGAGTAGAGTAAAGAATCATTCTGTGGTCCGTCACAATGAAACTTGCTCTACTCCAGTTGTGCTTTTACGGTGAATGTGTCAGTAGCGCAGAAATGTCTACGTTCACATATTATATCATTACAACAGACTGTTAAAATCAAGTTTCTGCCATTGATTGTGGTTTTTGCTGCTTGCCTGCTGTTTCAGACTGAAGACAGCGAGATTGATGTGGATGAAGATGATGAGGAAGGTGAGGAGGACGAAGGCAAGGATTTGGATGATGATAGTTTGGATGGCCCTTTGTCCAGGAGTAATCGACCTTCTAGAGGTGGGATGAGACCTGCTCTACTGGAGGACAGCGATAATGATTTCTGAATTAAACACATGCACATTCGTATTCATCTTCATATTCATCAGCTTCATCGGATTCTATTGTCTAGGTCATTATTTAACTGTTACTTCTTAAACATAAACATTTGTTTTTTAAATTGTCAGTGTAGCTCTTTTTCTTGAATATGTGGGTCAAATACTACGTAAATGGGGTAATTATTTGAATAAATATTATATACCTGTACGTATTTCAATGTGTCTTGTGTGTATTTTCTTAACCCAAAAAAAAATATAATTTTAAAAGATTGTTTGAGTCCTAACAAAGTCATATTTAGAAATACTGTGAGCTTTAATTTTAATCCTTGCTAATGTACATAAATAAAATGCTTTAGAGGTCATCGTTTTTTTCCACAATAAAAGTAATAGGTTTGTATTATTTGTATGACCACATTTACATATTTAACAGTGATATATACTAGAGGTTTTGTAGTGTTCACGAACTGTAATACTTGTAATTTAGTATATTTCCTGGAAAAAATCTACATATGCTGTTTTACCACATATTTACGTTTTTTGTCTTAAGTAGAAATGTATACAATTTCGAACTTCCCTTTAGTATGCATCGTTTGGGGGGCGGGTGTATTTTTTGTCTTTGATAGTATTTTACACCTCTTAATCAGATTTATTAACATACTTAACTACAAATTTATGTACGGTATGTTTTATTTGCAGAAAAGCAGTGAAAAGAATATAGACGTTATCTCATTGGACCAATGTTTTACATTTTGGATGAAATGTCGTCATCATTGTGCGCGCCTTTCGGAGGAGGTGGCGGATGCCTCTTCGAAATAACACTTGCTTACGAGTTGGGTTTCCTCTCATACTGGTATGAATTAATGTTCAGTGTTGATTATTCGTGTGTTGTGATGCTCATCATTTTATCTCGAGTAGCAGTATAAGGGTAATGTCGCCCGTTGATAAGTAGACCAATTTGGTTTACCAGGCTAAAAGAAGCTAGCTAATGTTAGCTGCACAGCAGAGTTGTCCTCATTCCCATTTGTTTTTATTTAACAATATTATTTAACATAAAACATCAGTGATAACATCACTGAAAATCTTAGGCTGTTTTAGCTTTGGTATTTTCAAATAATCTGCTCATGCTATCTTTTCGACGTTGACATGGCATTATTATTGGTAGGTTTCCGTTTCTATGCATATCTTGATTTAATGCTAAACATTTTATTACAACATGCCATCTTGTTAACCTTGTGTTTTAAACTGAAAGCGTTTTGGATTTTTGTAAGCATCCAAACGGGAGGTAATGATGTTGCAGGTTACAAAATTACATTTTATTTGGATGATACATATATTGTACGTCTGCACTGGAAGACGTATTGGTTCAAATCAAACTTTACTTATAAAGTGCTTTTCATACATAAAATGTCAAAGTGATTTTCAGTGTATTAAAACAATATAAACACTTAAAAACAGTCTTGCATGCCCGCACCCACCATCTCCCATGACCACCACACACATGCCAGACACACTTGGTACCTGCAAAAACAATCGGTATGCTGGATTTTATTATTATTAATATTGTAATCAACACCAATTAACAGCAATTAATCACAAAATCAAGCAAACCTTGCCAAAAAAAGAAAAACAATAGAGGAGTGAAAAATAACACAAAAAGGGGCAAGCAATTATTAAAGTATAGCAATTATTAAGGTATAGACATGGCTAGATACAGATGGACAGAGAAGGCATCATCTGGGACTTTTGGTTTTTTTTCTCTTTGTCTTTCTTAGCTAAAAAGCAGCTGTTAGGATGCCAAAGAAGTTCCAGGGTGAGAACTCGAAATCTGCTGCTGCCAAAGCCCGCAAGGCTGAGGCCAAGGCAGTGGCAGATGCGCGCAAGAAGCAAGAAGAGGAGGATGCCCTCTGGGAGGAAACTGACAAACATGTACTAAAAAAAGGGCAGAGAAAGGTGAACTGACTTTCTATACAGAACTCATGTTCAAATGTATGCGGTAATCCATGCTGCTTCATGTTTGCAGTAATATGACATGTTACATATGCAACACTGCAACTCAAAGAGGTTCTACAAACTTTTGGTATTAAAAATTACTTATGACATAACTGTTGCAGAGTAAAGTTAAGTGCTGTTGTCAAGTCCTTAAGAAAAGTAAAGCCCAGACATGATATTTCTGCAGAAAGATGACATTAAATAGTAAAGGCATAACAGTAACGCTTATGGTGTTGGATAAAACTAATCAGTGTTTCCCATTGCTGCAGGATGACAAAGAAAAAAAGAGGTTGGAACTCCTTGAGAGGAAAAAGGAAAACCAGCGACTTCTAGATGAGGAGAATTCCAAAATGAAAGGCAGATCTCAGAAAGAAGCTGTACCTGGTGGAAAAGTGACTCGTGCCCAGATTGAGGAGACTCTTAAGAATGAGCAGCAGCAACAGGAGGAGATTAAGCCAAAAGGTAAAGTTCAGGTTTGCAAAGTGTATGGCTGTGCACTGGAATGTAGTGCGTAAATGTCCATGTAAATGCACTCAAACGTAGAGCGCAAAGTAGTGTTAGTGTACTGATTGAGACACAATGTTTAAAGAAAAGAAGATATTTCCTCATAAAATCAACAATGTTTCAGAGATTATATAAAGATGAATTATCCTCGATTGTAACTTCAGCTATATACCACACAGAAAAAAGCCACTTGGAAACTCCGCTGGAAGAGAACATTAACCGAATTATTCCTGAAGAAGGAACTGTGGAAGCCAGGACGATAGAGGATGCCATTGCTGTGCTCAGGTATTGATCAAGCTGGACACCTTTTTATCTTTTTTTTTTCAGGGTTAGCAATTTGCTGCAGCTGACTTGTTTTTTTTTTTTTTTATTTCAGCACCGGGCCTGAAGACCTGGACCGTCACCCAGAGCGAAGAATGAAAGCAGCCTTTGCTGCATATGAGGAAGCAAACATGTCCCGTCTAAAACACGAGAACCCCAACATGAGGTTATCACAGCTGAAGCAGCAGCTGAAGAAAGAGTGGGGTAAAGCACCAGAGAATCCCCTGAACCAGCGTTTTGTCAACTATAATTCAAAATGAATTCACTCCTTTTCTGAAAATGCCGCTTAAAAACTCTGCCTATGCACATTGAAGACTTCTATGGGAAAATGTGATTATTTCATTCAAAGAGCAGTGTTCCAGACAAAAACTTCACAATTAAGCACCTAATAACACTCTTGTGCCACAAGACTCAACTCTGTTTTATTCACTAACAAGGAGAATCGATTTTTTTTTCAGAATAAAATAAAGGCTGATAACTATGATTTGTGCATGTGGCCTCTAATGAGGCATCTCAGCATCTTTTTTTTATTTTCTACCCATTCTGGAACAATGATGTTTTGAGAGTAAATTATTAAAGATCAGTGCTCAATCTTCAACACATTGTCCCTTTTAACTGCAGCCCATATTGTAAAAACTTTAATTAGACAAAGGCCATTTTGAGGGTTGGGATGCATTATGAATTTACCTTACAGTATTCACGATTGGGTTGGTGGTTAGCATCGCAGTCTCACAGCAAGGGGGTCGCTGGTTCGAGCCTTTTGTGGAGTTTGCATGTTCTCCCCATGTTAGTGTGGGTTTCTCTGGGTACTCCAGCTTCCTCCCACCATCCCAAAGACATGCAGGTGGGGAAATGTAATGTTCAAAATTGTCCTTAGGAGTAAATGTGTTCTTATTTAAAGTCACAAGCTCTGGGTAGTATGATGGAGTATTAGGGCCACACTGGGGGAAAAAATATGGAGGATTATTTTTTTTCCTCCCTTCTTCACTTTGAGAATAAAGTCAAAACACAGTTTCAAGAATCAAAGTCGAAATGACGAGAATAAAGTCAAAATATTGATCAAAATCATAGACCATACAAAGAAGTCAAAATATATCTGAATTGTTTGATATTGGTATTGGAAATTAAGAATTGAACAAAATCAGAATATCATTTTAGTTTTTTAAATCAATTTAAGAAGAGTTTATTTAATCCCTGAACAGGAGTGAAGCTGCAGCTGGTGACAATAGGTTGTTTTTCAGCACAGCAACATTCATACACTGAGCTGCTGAGGCAGCAAGCTGCTGGCTTTACAGGTTTCTCTGTTCCATTAGTACAGAGGAAACCAGGCTGAAGCTGCTGAATAACACTTAGATACAGATGTCAATGTCAACTGCTTTTGTGGGAATAGAATTCAACTTCACAGATCTGAAATTTTGACTATAGCGGACTTTTAACAAACTAGAAACGTATAATGTAGTGTAACATGGATGATCTGGGTCGGTGCACTCTTGAAACTTCTAGTCTAAAGGACTTTTGTGTTTTTCAGTGCCTTTTTGTAAAATGATTGCTAAATAGCTGCATTTATTAGATCTTCCGGACACATCAGATGAGGTCTTGCACTCACTCGCTTGATTCATTCAGAGCTGAGTTTAAAAATGGACACTTTTGTCCTGCAGGCCCTTGAGGCGGAAGAGATAAGAGACTGCGAAGGCCTTTGAACCACAAAGCTTCGATGACAAGTTCATCTGGCCTTTTATTTTCCACTTTGCATTGAAAGCTATCATTTCCTTTTTTCATGCAGTCTGCCTGCCCATTCCCAGTTTATCGCAGCCTCTTTGAGCTTACATGTGATGTTCCGCCTTTAACAGTGTGGAAGATGTTACCTTTTTTTTTTCTCTGCATCACACAGCCTGCACCCTCCCACTCCCTTCCATTTGCATGGCAACCCTTCACCAGCCAGCTGCCCATTTCTTTCTTCATGTTGAATTCTAATCATTACTTACAAAGGAGAAGGTCTCTGAAGCTCCTTTATCAAGTGTTTGTACTGGGAGGAGGCAAGCTGCTGTCCAACACCCACTCAGAGTTCTCTTCTTAAGACTTTTGCATACATGCTGCACTACTTGTTTGCAACCTGCTTCTTCATGATTGGATAAACTTGCTGATGGATAAAGAAGGAAGGTAAGGGTCACCTGTGGTGGTCAGGGGATTGGGCCACATATATCCATATAATATGTATTTACATATAAATAGATTAACTGCAGTCAAAGGGGTGTTTTCTGAAATAACATTAACATTTTGAAATTTTATGTTAGAAAATGACAAAATATCTCATTTATAAAACAATTATCTTGATTTTTTTCATTAAATGTATATATTGAGAATTTATATTTCATTGAGTGTTCTATGATGACCTTTTTTAGCTATATCTGAGTATACTGGCTAAAAAACAAATATATGTAACTTAAATTTATTCAAATTCCTCTAATAAACAATGCCCATTAACATATTTTTAAAATTATCCATACATATTTTAGTTTTCTAAAATAAGCTTTTGTAAAATAATACAAACTAATACTTAATCCTAAATGTGAAATAATAAGAAAACATGTTAAAGTGTCCTCTCCTTAATACAGTGGGAAGCTCTTCAGACATATATTCTTTTAGCCTTTCAGATTACCAGGCTCCGTAAACAAACAAGCAAGGGGCCACATCTGCTCCTGACAGAGTGTTTCATATTGGAAACCTCTTGAAAACACAGTCTGAGATTATATAAATGATTGCTTTTAACAACGGTGAGTGCTGACCTTGAATAACTACCTTATCTGTTAATACAGAGACGGTCACGTAGTTCAGCCATTAATTAATCCTTTATTACCACATAAGGAACTAAGAGTTTTATGTTGTATTTTATCAGTAAAATCATGTTTTCTTTCTTTCCACGGTCTGTTATTTGTAACATCTTTAGCATTATGAATATTCTTCATAGCTGAAACATTTATCTGTTTATGTACTGTGTCACAAACTCGTCAGCTTGCTGGAGACTTTGTTTTCTCTGCAGTTCAGAAGTAAATGATACATTTTATTCTTGCTGTGTTTATTTTATAGCTTTAGTCTTTCATTTCTTTGCTTCTTCACGTTGATAACGGAACAAAAGATGAGTCACAATGTGAAACATATGTTATCTGTTTGTATGTGAACTACCTGAAACATAATATTCTGCAGACATGAATGAAATGTATAATTGCAATGATCATTTCTAAATAGGCACAAGTAATTTTTTAAGGCTTTTAAGTTTGTTCTGTTGCAAATATAAAATATCGAATGCTGTAAATTATTTCAGGTGTTCATGGTTAAAATCTAAGCAGACTGAGATGTGTACGTCTGTGTGGTGTCTTCTAGCTTCACAGTGACATCATGAGGTTGATTCTAGTTAAACCCACCAATGCAACGCAGCGTCTAGACTCGACAGGCGACGTCCTCCGTGACGGAGATCGTGAACGCTGTGCCTCGGGAAGTCCTGAGGAGAAGTTTGATCCATACTGTGGAACCTCAGGTGAAACCTCTTCACCCCCACAGGACAAGAGTCAGTGCTTTACTCTGCCTTCACTCCATGAAAGATCTAACGGGGTTAGTCCTCCAAGAGGTTCAGCTAAAATGTCACCACTGAAAAACCAAAACCTCACGTTATCACAGCTGAGTGACCAGGACTGGCTGCTTCTTTGTGGCCAGGTAAACAGTGAAGAAGATGATCCCCCCCAAGCACAAAGGGCAGGGACCAGTGGGGGACATCCAAATCACAACGACGGATGTGGATGCGTCCGCCTTGATGCTCACCAACATTCTGAGACTTCAAGTTTTTATTCACGACTAAGACAGGGCACAATTCAGGATGGCCTCTCAATAGTAACAAATAAGAAAACCCCTTCATCATCTTTCACACAGCCTGTCCCTCCAAACAGCCACTTTTCAACCACGTGCCAGGTTTTCGAACGACAAACGAACCAAAAAAATCTCCAGAAAAACACAACACGTGATCAAAAGGACGCCGATCAAGACAACAGAAAAGAAAAGCCTTGCAGTCACTTAAAACTCAAAGACCACAGCCGACTAACTCGTACAAATTTGTTTAACATTCCTCCAAACTCCATTGACTGTGCCAACACAAATATGAAACTTCAACAACAGCCTCATGTTGCAGTTAGTGCAGACATCAGCTGGAGAGAGCTTTTTGGTAAAGAGCCCCTTTTGGTCCAGCAACGTCAAAAGAAAGACTCTAAAGGCTCAACAGCTGGTGATCAAACCTTTAAGTCATCAGGATACCCCCCCTTCACGCTCAAGTGTCGTCCTCTCCCCTATAGTCGTCCGACCAGCACACAGTGGGTGAACAGGTCATCTACGCCTTTCAGTCAGAAAAGTGTCAAGTCGATCTCTATCAGCCAGTGTAGCTCACTGGAGAACCAGGAAGTAGTGGAAAAGGCTAAATCTCAGCACCTCAGTGGGTTAAAACAACCCCCCATTAAACACTCACCGCCACTATCTGACAGCTTGGAAACTGGAAACGTACTAAATGGGGATACAGTGCGACCACTCAGCAGTCAGGGTACTTTGAGATCTAGTCTTTCAGACCTTCAGTCCGGTCAGCAGCCTCTTCAGCTTCTGCACAGTACCATCCTTGAGGACGCCTTCTCCAAAGTCATAAGAGAAGACTCCAGTAAGGCTACCAGTGAAAATCTGATCAGAGAAGAAGGCAGACTGCCACAGAAAAAGACAAAGGACATAAGCTACCGGCTGGGTCAGAGGAGAGCGCTTTTTGGGAAACGGAAACAACTGAGTGACTATGCCTTAGTCTGTGGGATGTTTGGCATCATCGTCATGGTGATTGAAACAGAACTGTCAAGAGCATTTTACAGCAAGGTACTTCTGATCTGTATCATATATCTATAATACATTGCAGATGTAGGACACATGCTAGAATCCTACCATTATGCGCTCTGATTGATGCTTGTATACCACATGATGTTCTCGGTTATTTGTTCTGCCGCTTTCTGGATGACAAATTTAGCTGTAACAGTTTGTTTTTGCTGCTCCATGTTGCACTAATACTGTTCATGTTATTCTATGTACAGGAATCTATTTATTCATATGTACTTAAGGGCCTAATCAGTATTTCTACTGCCATTCTTCTTGGACTCATTCTGATGTATCATGCGAGGGAGATCCAGGTATAATAACCATACATTTATATTTTTACATTTTTTCTTTAGCATGTCACACAATGCCTTAGAAATTAAGCTAAACAGTAAACAAATTAAGCTAAATACACAAGTTAAAGAAAGATATAAGAAAGAGATAATGGAATAAAACAGTGTAAATTCATGAAAGGAACAATAAACCCCCTAAATCTTTAGTTCTCGTCCTCTCCAGCTCTTCATGGTGGACAATGGAGCAGATGACTGGAGAATAGCCATGACTTTTGAGCGCATCTTCTTCATTGTGTTGGAGCTTCTTGTGTGTACCATCCATCCAATCCCAGGCCGGTATGTGTTCACCTGGACTGCTCGACTGGCCTTCAGCTACACTGCATCAGTGGCCGATGCCGACGTTGACATCATCCTCTCAGTGCCAATGTTCCTGCGCCTGTACCTGATAGGGCGGGTAATGCTGCTTCACAGCAAGTTGTTCACAGATGCTTCCTCGCGCAGCATTGGGGCGCTCAACAAGATCAGTTTTGACACTCGTTTTGTCATGAAGACTCTGATGACCATCTGCCCTGGCACAGTGCTGCTGGTCTTCAGTGTGTCCTGTTGGATCATAGCTGCATGGACAGTGCGTGTATGTGAAAGGTATCCACTTAAAACCTTTCCGTTTACCTGTGTGTCATTAGAATCAATACGATCGTCTAATTGAGTATTATCAGTAGTGGTTTTTGTAGTATAACATGCTCTTCTTTTCAGTCTTTCTTTAGCACATAAAATGATGTAACAGCTAGGTGTCATGTCTCAACAGGTATCACGATTCACAGGAAGTAACCAGCACCTTCCTGGGTGCAATGTGGCTGATCTCCATCACTTTCCTGTCCATTGGCTACGGGGACATGGTTCCTCACACCTACTGTGGAAAAGGAGTTTGCCTCTTAACAGGAATTATGGTGAGAATACAATTAAGTGCTTGCAGCTATTCAGTTGCTTTCTTCTTTTTTATATCCACTACTAACTTTGGCTTAATTAATTTCCCCCCCATGGCTAAGGTTAGCTGTTTCTTGCAATATGCAACCTATCAACATAACCTTGTCTTCTGAAAAGCCTTCTAATATGTTGCTAAAGTCTAAATGCAAGTCTAAAGCCTGTTTTTCAACATGCTTTTTGGTGCATCCCTTCAGCGATGCTAACCGCTGCTCCGCTTCTCCTCAGGGAGCAGGATGTACAGCCTTAGTGGTAGCTGTTGTTGCAAGGAAGTCTGAGCTCACCAGAGCTGAGAAACACGTCCATAACTTTATGATGGATACTCAGCTCTACAAAAAGGTCTGTTTACACACAGAAATGCAAACTTACCAGTTGAACTATTTTTGCCTTTGTGACCGGATCAGGTGTTAGTTTACTTTTAGTCTTGGCCAAGTTTAAGAAATGATGAAGGAAGCACATCATACCAACTTAACTTAAACTGTGTTGGATTTACGTTTCTGCTCTGCTTTTTCATTCCCATGATTTCACATCCTCAGATCAAAAACACAGCAGCAAATGTGTTGAGGGAGACGTGGCTCATCTACAAAAACACCAAGTTGGTAAAAAAGATCGACCATGCCCGCGTACGTCACCATCAGCGTAAATTCCTCCAAGCCATACACCAGTAGGCATCAATATTTCATATCACCATCAGGGAGGGCAGCTAGGATCTGCAATATTCCCTTTTTTTTAAAAATTAAAACTTGAATTAATAAAGACGCTGTTAATACAAATAGTCTTTTGCCTTTATTTCATTTGGGGAAAAGTGACTTAGACTTTGGTTTTCAACTTTAGACTGCGAAGAGTCAAGATGGAACAAAGGAAATTAACGGACCAGGCCAATACAGTTGCTGATCTAGCCAAGGTTTGTCTATTTATATTATTATTTTGTGACATAACACATGCAGTTTATATATGTGTTTACTTACATCCTGCCACTCTAATGAAATAACATCTCATCAGATGGTTGTACCGGCTCTGTCTTCCAGACTCAGAACATGATGTATGATCTAGTATCAGAGCTGCAGCATCGAAGTGGAGAGTTGGACAGAAGGATCGTGGCTCTGGAAGAAAAACTGGACTCAATGCTTCTCAGTGTGCAGTCACTGCCTGTTGTGCTCTCTCAAGCAATAACAAAGCTACAAAAAGATTTCCTGGATGACTTGGCTTGTCGTGTTCACTTCCTGTCGTCCTCCCTGAGCTCAGAGTGCTGTTCAGTGCCTGCCAAGCAGCTTTGTCCAGGATCCACTACACCAGAGACACCATACAGCTGAGAGAGCTCGCTCAGTGTTTCACCATTGTGTGAGAAATAATGAACTCCAGCAAGAGGAAAAGTGCTTGTAGAGGCATTTTAGATAAAAGGAAGCATATTCGTCCTCTTGTGAGGGATTCAGCTTGTAGCATCTTAAACCTGAATAAATTTATAGATGACTTTAATTTGTCTTTGGTTGAACCCTCAAATAGACCTTTACCCTATAATGCTTAAGCCACTATTTGTTATGTTTCACTATGTTTCACGACTTAGGTGTATGGGCCATGTGTTATCATGTAGCAAGCCCTTCCAGTCAACATCACCATTCAAGGGACAGTTATTAACAAATAAAAAAATAAATAAAAAAAACTCCTGCATCCTCAGAAAAGCTTTACATGAAAAGAAAACTAAATAACACAAGGCTAAATTGGTGATTTTTATATGATTAAATAAGTTAGTAAGATGTGCCAGTTGTGGATAATTTTCTAGAACCGTTCAATTAATTTTTTTCTAATATATATGAAAACATTTCTTGTTTCATTTTCATTTAAATTCATTGAAGTATTCTTGAAGTATTAATGAGGACTGGCTTTAAATACCAGTGCTGGTCTCTGTGTTAAAGAAAAGGGCTTGATATTTTAAAGATCATATGATGGAAATCTTCTACCTGAGGAGAGAATTGTGTATGCCATCCCCAAAGGTAACTTTTTAAGAGTCGCTCTCCTTTCATTTGGAGAAAAATTATGTCATATTAGCTGTGATTTTCTTTGCTTTAGGAATAATAATTGCAATGATGTCATTGTTTCTCTCCATAGTTTCTTGATGATGCAGTTGCTCTACTTTTGTATGGACTGATTTCTTCATAATTAGGCTAATTATTTACTTTTAATTCACAAGTAACTATGAGTAAAAATTCTCTTTGTTAATGAGTAATTGAAAAGTAGCCTACACAAGGGGATACATTGCATTAGTGAAAAGGTATTGTCTGTAGTAAGTGCATAAGGTGTCTTTCCCATTTGTGTTGCACTTGCCATAAATTGCACACCAATTCCGAATACTATAGTATTTTAGTCTGCATCGCATCAAGTTATTATTACGACGACTACCATCTTCAGAGAAATA
>JBAMHV010000015.1:9027750-9040275 GCA_037177535.1 Pseudomugil gertrudae
CCCCCCCCCCCCCCCCCCCCCCCCCCCCCCCCCCCCCCCCCCTCCCCCCCCCCCCCCCCTCCCCCCCCCTTCTTTAAGCTTAAAATGTGATTGGATATAAACAGAACTTATTTTTGAACCCCTACTTGTGCTCTTTAGTGTGTCTGGAAGATTTGTTATCACAATGTTGACACAGACTTTTTTAATGTTTTTCTATCTCAGGTATTGTCCTGGTTGCCGTAATGACAGCAGTGAAGTTGTGTTGGCAGGAGAGAAGCTCAAGGAGAGCAAGAAGAAAGCTAAAATGGCTTCTGCCAGCTCCTCCAGCCAGAGAGATTGGGGCAAGGTGATGAGCAGCTTGTTCATTTGACCAAAAACAATACTTTTTTTTTTTTTTTAAATGATTTTTAAAAGATTATTTGGACGCGAGATTAGGAGTAGTCTTTGTTATTGTTATTTCTAGTAAATGAAATGTGAAATAATTGAATTAAAATGTCCCACTCTTCAGGGAATGGCGTGTGTGGGTCGAACCAAACAGTGCACCATTGTGCCGTCCAACCACTATGGCCCAATACCGGGCATCCCTGTTGGCTCACTGTGGAAGTTTAGAGTGCAGGTCAGTCTAACTTTCTTGCACCAACACCAATGAACTTTCAAATCATTTGGGTTGTTTAAGAAATTAATAAAATACTTTTGGTTAAATTGAGACAATAATGTAGTAATCTACAATAATAATGCTCCTTCATTTTTATGTCCTCTAGGTCAGTGAGTCTGGTGTTCACAGGCCTCATGTAGCTGGAATTCATGGCAGGAGCAATGATGGTGCCTACTCCTTGGTTCTGGCAGGAGGCTATGAGGATGATGTGGTACGCTTCTTTATTAGATACTTTTTTAGATTTTATCCCAGTCCCATTGAATATATTTAAATTTATGATTTAAATAAAATCTTTGTCCTGGGCTCTTGCAACTCTGTTGTGGTGTTTCGTATGTGTTTTATTTGTTATCCCCTTCCCTATAGGATGATGGCAATGAGTTCACTTACACTGGCTCAGGAGGACGAGATCTGTCTGGAAACAAGAGAACTGCTGAACAGTCATGTGATCAAACACTTACACACATGAACCGGTACGGCAGTAAGAGACAAAAATACCATGGATGTTTTCATTTACGGCATTTTGTTTTTCCGTATATTAATTTATTTTGTTGTCTTTGGGGCCCATTAGAGCTCTGGCTCTCAACTGCAACATCCCTGTCAATGACAAACATGGAGCTGAGTCCAAGAACTGGAAGGAAGGGAAACCAGTGAGAGTTGTGCGTAACTGCAAGGGACGCAAGCACAGTAAATACTGCCCCGAGGAAGGAAACAGATATGATGGGATATACAAGGTATGAGAGAACACCAGATGGGTTTTTGTACCTTTTTATTAGGGGAGGTGTTAACTTGCGTGCAGTAAACTCATACCAAATGTAAAACATAAAGGTATTTGTTAACTATAGTGATGAACTGTGATATAACTGGTACTTATCGCAGGTGGTGAAGTACTGGCCAGCCAAAGGCAAGTCTGGCTTTCTGGTCTGGAGGTACCTGCTGAAGCGTGATGATGACGAGCCGGCACCATGGACCAGAGATGGCAAAGAACGTATCAAGAAGCTTGGTCTCACCATGCAGGTGAAGATGATTAGATTTTGTTTTGCATTGTTGCAGTACTGAGGTTGTGAATATGTAAGCTGGTAAGAGCAGCATGTTGCATCAGGTAGTCAGATTGTTTGTTATGCATTTTTGTCAAATTATTGTGTGTTCTCTCTTTGTAGTATCCTGCTGGCTATCAGAAAGAAAAAGAGAACAAAAATGAAGTAGAGGAGGAAGCAACACCCAGCAAGGCAAAAAGGAAGAGAAAATCTCAGGGAACCGGTATGTTACTTAAACCAAGTTAAGCCGAGTTTCTGGTTTTCTGAAAATCATTCTAGGGCCATGCATTTGTGGCTGAAAGTTGCATATGTATGTAAAAAAAAGATGTATCTTAATTTGAGAGTGCAGACTAATGTTTGAGCAACATCCTTTTGTCTAAGACCTTCTGATAAATGCGTCTTGGTTTTTCTTAGAATCCCCAAAGACCTCACCAGCCAAGTCTCCTAAGAAGATGAAAGTGGAGGTGTACAAACTTTCCCAGGCACAGAAAGGCCTCATTAAGAGTGATAAGCTAAACAAGAAGCTGTGGGATGAAGCCATGGGGTCTCTGTCTCTTGGACCGGTAAGCATGACATGTCATTATATGACCATGAGTTTTTTCATATGCTACATTCCTGATGGAGATGCACAGAACAATGTTGTTTGGACGGGTTGAAGCTCAGGAGTAAGAGCAGTTGTCTTTCAAACGGCTAGGAGATCGATTTCAGGATTCCCCTGGGTGAATGCTGAAGTGTCCTTGGGCAAGACACTGAACCCCAAAGTGCCCCCCCCAATATGCCCATCGGTGTATGGATGTGCCGCGTAGTGTAAAGCGCTTTGAGTAGTCAAAATGACAAGTGCGGGTCCATTTACCACACAGCAATGTGATCAAGTTTAAATTCAAACGGATAAAGATTTGAAAAATGTTTGAATGTTTTTATGGATCTATTTTTAATTTTTTTTCTCTTTAATTGCAACATGAGTGCCAAGTAACTGTTGGATGAAATCATGTAGACAGGAACTGACAACATTTTGATTGTGAATGTTTTCTTACAGAAATTCTTGAGCAAAGTTGAAGAAGTTTTTCTGTGCATTTGCTGCCAAGAAGTGGTTTACCAGCCCATCACCACAGAGTGCCAGCACAATGTCTGCAGGGTAAGTTACTTAGTTTACACCACCTCTAAATGTGGGATTTTTGCTGTTTAGTCAGGAAAAGCAGCAGAACTGAGAGGTGTCAAGTTTGTATGCTTTTAAATAAGCAGTGGGGGTGGTTTTGCCTGTGAGATTTGTCACTGTGAGACTTGTTTGCAACTCAGCTGGCTGAATCATCACAAATAGCTGCTGACCAACCATTAAAAACAAACATAACCTTATCAATGCTGATTTTTGATTGCTGTTTTTATGGTTGAAAGCTACATAGGGGGCTGGGATAGAGAAATGCAACACTCTAGATGAACTGTTGCTCCTCTGATAACATAATGTCAGAAAAAACTAATACTGATAGACTGTTTGTTTGGTTTGTATGATTAAGAAAGTAAGCGACTACGGCATTAAGAAGGAAGTTTTGTCTCCATCTTTGAAAACATTTTTTATAGATGGTCTTAAAAGTGCTAGGAACTCTATGGATACTAGGTGCAATAGATCAGATTTTAAATGAATTACCTTTCTTATAGACAAGTTGTGGAAAATGTACATTTTTCTGTCTGACCTAATTGTATTGGGTAACTAGTCATACTACTGACCTAAAAAAGGACAAGGATTGTTATCATGAATATTTTGCTTGCATATTATCTCAGCTTATTATGCATGTCCACATGATGTCCACGTCCACTCCTTCATAAGTATGTCTAAATTTATGAATGAACAGCAATAATCTGTTTGAGCTTTAAGACTTCACTGTCATCTTTTTTGTTTTATGTTACACTTTAGGAATGTCTTCAGCGGTCCTTCAAAGCAGAAGTGTACACTTGTCCAGCTTGCAGACATGACCTGGGGAAAAACAACTCCATGTCTGTCAACACGGCTCTGCAAGACATTCTAAACCAGTTTTTCCCCGGATACAGCAACGGGCGATGATCATTGATACTGCTTACTGAGACCTCGAGGAAGCGCAATAAAAAGTGTAAGGGGCATTTTCAGCAGAGGCAATAAAGAATCAGTTTCTCTTAATATATTTTCTATGATTATAGAACTACAATATTTGTGGACTGAAATGCTACCATTTTCACCTTTTTATTTGCCATGTTGTACTTTTAATTTTTTTTTTTATAAGACTGTACCATTACATCATTAAGGACACCAGTCTTGATTACTCATTTATAATAACTATCGCTAATGTCAGTAATTTAACCCCCAATTTCACCCCCTTTTAATTATTCTGCCATGTTTCACACTTGTTTAAAGTTTAAGTCAAAAGTGAGTTTAAGCCATTTCACCAAACCCTTTAAAGAAGCTTTTGTATGAAGCCAATATTGGCTGCTTTCGTTGTTTTGATACCTGAATTTTATTATTTTGGCTGTAGTTGGTCATCAATCTGGTGCAATCTCCAAAAAGATGTTTGTGCATTTAAGATTTTAGTTTATTTAAATTTGTCCTGGCATGATTGGTAAATTTAAATTGCACTGATGTGACAAGTGAAGTTGAGACTTTAACTGCTTCTTAAAACATAAGCTAGACCAAATCTAGGAGCACCAAGTGAAAAACCGTTTTTACTTTCCCGTACTTAAGTCTGGGAGGAAGTGTCTTATTTGGGAACTGTTCATTTGTGCCGTTTTCTACCTTATCCACTAATCAACCCCTTTATGTTGGCAAATGGATTTTTTTGTGTATATGAAATTTCTAAAAAAAAATTGGAAAATGTTTCTTAGTTTGAATAAAATTTTCAAAGACATAATTGGTTGAAAAGAAAAATATTTTCCTAATAGACTTAGATTTCCTCATCTTGTGGAAGGATTTGTGATGGAATAGTCCAAAGATACGATGGTGTTTTAACCAAGTGCGTAAAGTAGAGCTCCCATCTATCTAGCTCTCTAGATTTTGTCCCTAACACTCAAATCTAATTGTGACTAGAGACTTAATTTGTATTTTTGAAAAAGTTGAAGTGTGTGTTTATATATATATATATTTTGTCTTTTTATAATCTATTTACTGCCATGTTCTGGGAAAGTCCTTTTTTTTTTTACTTGCCGGTTGTCACATCTTACCTGACCTTAATTTTTAAATGCATTGGTTAAAACTTGGGGTAAATGCACACGTTAATGAAATCCGGTTGCAATTCAGCATAACTAAATTTTTTAGCAACTTTTTGCTTTTGTCCGTTTACTTACTATTTTGTTAAAGTTGACATGCAATGTGCACTTATCCTAATACAAATGCTCCATGTTTTGTGAAAAATTGATATTTTCATAGGTTGGGAAAATGTATATTCTCTGCAATTGTAAAAGATTTTTAGGCCATTTTAGATTTTTTTAGTAGCTTTAGAGTTCTTTGCACAAGCTGGTGCAGAATTTTGACTAAAAATGTTTTCATTGTTCAATAAAAACTTAAAATTTGATATTATTTCCGTTTTTGAGTGGGGATGGGAATGTATTATATTCAATTATATGCGGTTTTCCCACACTTTATATGGATATTTTAAGCTATGAGCCAGGCAAGGGATTTTTTTTTCTCACAAAGACCTGCAAGATAAAATGTCGCCATAACGTGATCTGAGTAGTAGACCTAATTTCGAGCTTTCACTGTGTAACATATTAATCCATACGATCTTGATGAATCTAGCTAAAATTAAGCTTTATATAAATTTATTATTATAAACACTAAATTTAAGCTTGATGCCAAATAAGCTTTAGCCCTGCACCGTGAGCTATTTACTTTTGTCATGGCTGCGGAGCTTCACAGCTACTGTGGACGTGTGTGGCGTGTGGGAAGTACGAGCATCTGATCAGCAGTGGTTGTTGGCGTGTGATTTAATTGGTCAATTTGTGTGTCAATAATTGAAGACACCAATCACATTGGAAATATTCTCACCAACAAACACGGTCGCTGCGTCACTCAACCAATCAGATTGCCGCATTTGGGAAGTGGGCGTAAAACCTCAACATCCTCATCTAAGCTAATGCTAGAAGAAAATCGATCCTGGAAATCTGCAAAACGAAACTAAATCATTTAAGCAGACAAGGAAAAGGACCTTATTCCACCGCAGGAGGTAATATTTTCCAACAAGTTTAATTTAATGCAAGACCAGGAGTCGTCTTTGGTGGTTAATTGTTATGTGTGCTGTTCAGTCGTCGCAGTGTTGTTTTTTTTCTAAATGCAGATATAGAAGCGGTTAGCTAGAGGCTAGCGAAAGCACGGCAAGCTGTAGCTCTTTAAATGGTAATGGTTGGCTTGTATAGACTAATCCCTTAAAAATGCAATGATCTTGTTTAAAAACTCCACATTCTACTCGTTGTGGTGGTTTGTCACAACTTTCCCTCATTTGCTGTCACTTGAAGAAAATGCTAATAGTTAATATCAGCTGTGCAAGGCTAACGTTGCCTTTAACAGCGATGAATAACATTCAGACGCACAACAGTATGGAACAAGCGCATTTGATTAAATCAGACTTATTATATATGATATAAGTGTTACATATTTTCACAGAAATAATACTAGATACAAAATAAACACAAGTTGCAAGGCCGAAAGGCAGTTAAAGAGTCCACGTAGGCCCGTTTTTGTTGTGGTTAAAGCAGCTGGGGGTCATGTGGCCTTCGGAAAACGCAACTTTTACTTAAAAGATGCTTTTTTTTTACGTAGATTGTTTTTTTAGGACTATTAAGAGGATTTACCTTAAATGAGAAATATATGCATACTTGTATTATTAGTTGAGCCCATTTGTAAACCTCAAGTTTTCACTAAAGGAATTTTTTTTACTATCTGCTTTTAAAAGAAACATAATTAAATTCAGCGCATCTCATATAAAATAACGTTTTTGTCTTTGCACCCATTTAATGTTTCCTTTCAGTTATTTGTAAATGAACAGCATGTTCTTTGCACAGAAGGGTTTTAGTGGGATATGCAAATACTTTCTACGTAACTATCTCACGTTACTTTGTGTCAAAGTAGGAAGTCACAATGCGAGAGATGTTGAACATTATTATTTGTTTTTGGGGTTGTGAAAGGAAAAACCTAATTCATTATATGTCTGGGATGGAGTCATAGTTCTTCAGATGCGTGTTGCGTTAGAGAAAAAAACAAACAAAACATATGATCACTGCCAAAACTTTTTAATCCATTTGCTGTTGTATTTGGATAATCTTTGGGCTTCATTTAACTTAAGTACAAATAATTTGCATCTCATAAAAACAAATACTGGGGAAAGTCTTAAAGGAAAGTTTTTTTTAGTAAACATTAATTTGGAAGTGTACTAATTGATACCTAAAATAAGAAAGTTGGGAAATCCAAATGAATGTGAAACACTGACTATTGTGTCTATTCAGTTAGGTCCTATGCGGGCAGCTGCCCTGCAGGTTTCCCTGTTTCAACACACCTGATTTACATTAATGAGTCATTGAGCAGAACTTCATGGGCTGTATGTGTGTTAAAACAGGGATACATGGGAAACTGGAAGGGCTGAGGCTCTCATAGGACCTAATTGAATAGCCCAGCTATACTCAATCATGTATTTATTTATATAAAATATATTTGATAAAATTTAGCAATATAACCTGTTAGGAAGTAATTGATCTGTTACATTTAATCCATAAATATTAAATCATTAACTAATTATTTAATTGGTTTATCAATTTAGTTTAATTTGTAGAAAAAACATAAAAAATCTTTTATAGCCCAAAACCTAGAAATAATTGCTTGATTTGATTTTCCATTTAAATGCAAATGTAGCTTAAATTTGAGTGTAACAGTTTTGTATGGTGAGTTTGATTTAGTGATATTTTGTGATTACTGAAAGTGGTTACTGTTGTGTTTAAGTAACAATTTCAGGCTTGTTCTGTTTTTTGGAGAGCAGTAAAGCTCGTAAATGACAAGAACTACTACAAGTTACTGATTATAAAACTACAATATTTGCTAAATGTATTGCTATTATTTTTACTGTGGTTCTACGATCTGGAATTTCTGACATGTCTAGTATTAGTAATGTATACAACTAGCAAGTTATTTTAATGTATAGTTTTTTAAAAAAAAATATATATATATATATATATATATATATATATATATATAATACAGCAGAAATCCCTTACTTTGAAGGAAGCACCATTAAGTTCTGACACGACCCAGAATATAATTCTTTGATAGGGACCAATATACTGTTTTTGATAATTATAGCAGAAATACTGTTTACAGAAAATATATGGAAATATTTCTTGGTTGTATCTGATCTAAATCACACAGCTGTGTTGTAGAAAAACACAGAAACACTTAGTTTTGTGTGTTTGGGGTGGCACCTATGTAACTGACAGCGTCTTCAAGCAGATAACTTATTGCACCTGTTTGTGGAAATGATTTTTTTTTGTAGAGGCAATGTTATTAAAAATGGGGAAGCATTACAGTTCCAACTCAAACACGCATCCATTACAGTCCACTCCTGCGTGTATTTCATGTTTTCCTGCAGCAACGCACCTGATTCAAATGGATGGGTCATTAACAGACTCACCTGTGCAGAATTTGACAAGCTGTGGAGATTAATTTGATATGAATCAGGTGTGTTTAAGCTGAGAAACTTTCAAACCTGCAGGACACCGGCCCTCGAGAACTGGATTTGGAGATCCCTGCATTACAGAACTAGCAGTCATTTGATACAGTCTCTCAAAAATGGGAAGGTGATCCCAAATATTTGATTCCCAGCCACTTTTGCCAGATTACTGGGGACAATTCAGAGGTGTTTCCAGGTCAGCCGAGAGATATAATCTCGCCAGCATGTCCAGGGTCTTCCCACTGCAGGGACATGCCTGGAACACCTCACCAGGGAGCTGTCCAGGAAGCCTCCTGACCAGATGACCGAGCCACCTCATCTGGCTCATCTCAATGTGGAGGAGCAGCGGTTCTACTCTTGGCCCCTCTCAGATAGCTGAGCTTCTCACTCTATCTCTAAGAGAGACACTGGCTACCCCACATAGGAAATTCCTTTTGGCCATCTGTATTTGTGATCTCATTCTTTCAGTCATGAAGACTGGTTGGGCAAACTCCAATGCTCTCTCCAGGACCCTGAAAGGGGTATAGAGCGATTCCAGTGTTGAGACACTTGTCCTGGTCTTAACTTGAGACAGGATGAGGGGCCTATGTCACTCATTCGGGCCGAGCCCAACTGGGACCCTTGGGCAAAGGCCCAGCAATCTGGTGCTTGCCCTTGTGCCCAACCCCAGGCCTAGCTCCAGAGGGGGACCCCGATGACCCGTGTCCGGGCAAGGGAACATTTTTCCTTCATAGAGGACACCTGTTTGCCATGGGTTACCCTACCAGGGGCATAAGGCCCTGACAACATAGGACTCAGACACTGCTCCCCCACAGTAAGGTGGCGGCTGATTAGTAGTGTATTCTTTTCTCATAAGCACATGCAAACAGGAAAAAGATGATTATTATTACCCTTGTTTTCTTTTCACATTCTTTTGTAAGAAAGTTGACAAAAATACTTATTATATCTTTACCTGGATGAAATTGCACAAGGTCTTTTAATTTTTGACAAAGTTTCACATAAAGTTTTATGCACTTGTTAATTTGACACCATTATCATTTAAGTTCACAGATGTTGGCTGTCAGGAATTGTTGTTTCAGTGTTTTACAAACAGCTCTGTGGAGTAATTATCAACTTCCTCACTACTACCAGGACAATGGGTCCATCAAATATTTGATTTATCATAATTTTAGTCTGTTTGAAAAGGGGAAAAAGCTCATTCCTACTTTTATATTCTTTAACATTGTCATATATTCCAAAAGCCCTGCAAAACCATACAAAACAAATGTTTTTTCCATTTCTAGCAGGAGCACATCAGGTTTCACTGTTTAGAAGTAATAACTGTTTAACTATAACTGGGGCCTCATTTTTAAAGCTTGCTTACACAAAAAACGGGCCTGAAAATGGCGTAAGTACGTTACTAAGCAAAGTTTGGGATTTATAAAAATGAATGTGACGTAGAAAAGTGCATACCACTGAGCCAACTTTGGACCTTGTGTAGTAACGTTTTGGAGAGGGAAAGCTTGCAGCACAGCGGATAAGATAATACATTTAAGCCATATTAAACTGTGTTTGTTATTGTTCACATCAGACTTTGTATAATTGTTATAAAAAATACAAAAACATGGATTAATATAGACCTCCAAAAAAAACAGGTATTTATTTAATATATTTATTTCATTCAAGCATCCAAGCTCAGTATGTTAATACTAATTAAAATGTTGCTATGTTGTTTATTGGTATATTAATGTGATTACTGTGTAAGCATATAAATGTTGCAGTGTGTCGCGTGATGGCTGCTGCAGGTGACAGTAGCAACCCACTGAGGCGCTGACTGCTCACGTCGTTTGCCAACCAGCAAGGCGCAGAGTAAATGCGCTTTGATGGGGTCCATGTTCATATGCGTTACTCAGGAGCGAGCCATCGGCAACTCCGCCTCCATCTTATGATCCGATCATATTGTTTTATTTCTGGCACAGACGTCTTCATCACGCTAACATTTACCGCTGCAGCAACATGCACTCGTAATTATTATGCCACAACTTTGACCTGACGTGTGTCCATCTTATCAATAAGTACCGACTCCAGTCTGTGAAAAGTTACGTTTACTTGTCCTTTCAGTGGCCATAGTTCACCGCAAAATGCCACAGATACTCGTTGATTCATAATCCAACATATTTATGAGCTGCTTTGCATTGACTGTGTGTGGTAGGAAGTGGGCGTGTAGGGGCGGGATGTGAACCAAATTCACCTGCGCAACCTTTTCGTCAAGGTTGTGATTTATAAAAGGAAATTGCGTAAATCTGTGCGTAAGCAGAGTTTTATAAATCAGACTTAACTTAGCGTAGCAACTTTTTTTTTGTACAGTTCTAGTGGAGATTCTACGCAAAGTTTTATAAAGGAGGCCCCTGGTGATTCCACAGTTTTTAGCATATTGGTTTATATACATAGTCTGTAGTTTTGTGAAGAGATTTTAAAACATTTTTTCTGGATTATGAACACTTGAACAAAATTACAGCATACAAAAACAAAACATAAATACATGGTAATTTGAATAGCAAAAAAAAATCCAAACAAAAAAAAGGTGGTCTGAATACAGCTGGTATAGTCTGGTAAGTTTGTTTGGGCTGTTGAACTCTCTCTCCTTAGTTTCTGGCAGGGAAAATAAACAAAAATGCCCTGATTTTTTTTTTCTTACAGATTTACCTGCAATCTTTCAAAGACCTGATGGCTACCGACATGCCAATGGAGACCATGTCGGCTCCTCACCCTGCCCCAGTCTTGCTCCCTGATCCTACCCCAGCCTCCTTTCCTGCCCTCAGCTCCAGTAATGATCAAGATCAGATTCCCACCCAAGAGCCAGCAATCGCTGAAACCCCTGATACTGCAGTGACTTCTGAGCACACCCCAGCTCAATCGACAGATCCAAACGTGGCCCCACAACTTGCTCCAAGTTCTCAGCCACTTTCAGTCCCTCTACTGGGACCCTTGCCACCACCACCCTCATCGGCAGCCTCTTCCAAGAACCCCAGCTGCAAGATCATGACATTCCATCCCACCATGGAGGAGTTTCAAGACTTTGCCAAATATATTGTCTACATGGAGAGTCAGGGAGCTCATCGTGCTGGTCTGGCAAAGGTAAGAACAGCAAGATATCCTGTTTTCTCATTATATTCTTCTCTAAACAAAGGCAACAGGTTGATAAGTTCTTGTTTTCACATATCCATTCCCACAAGCACATGTTTACTACTACATGCAAATGTTAACTATCATTTTACATTGCCAGGTGATACCCCCAAAGGACTGGAAGCCACGCAAGTCTTATGACACTATTGAAGACATGGTGATTCCAGCTCCTATCATGCAGGTGGTGACTGGCCAGTCAGGTCTGTTCACTCAGTACAACATTCAGAAGAAATCGATGACTGTAGGGGAATACCGCAAGTTGGCCAACAGCAAGAAGTAAGTAGGCCCCCGGTAATGTGGTGTGATTAATAAATTAATGCACAAAATAATTAAAGTGCTTTAGATTCTGTCTAGCATAAGACATGAGATTTTTAATTCTAGCCTGTTTCCTAGTGTTTGATGTTTACAAAAAGAAAAAGTTATGGCAACTGATGACATTTCAGTTAACTTTTGATCATTTAAATGTTGGCATCATGTTCGGTTATAACACCACATACAAAACCCCAAACCCAAAGATGTGACTGTTATGTAACTGTGCCAGAAATAAGTGGTTTTTAGCTTGAACTTTAAATTGAGTTTTGCCATTCAAACATTTTTAAAAAAAGAGAATGAGATTGATTATTCTGATAATATCAATTTAAAGAAAATTTGTTTTGTATGGCATAGGGAATTTTTAAAAGGTCTAGGATGTCTTTGAAGACCAACATGGTCACCTGTAGCAGCACAAGAGTAATATCCTTCACATCTCCAATCACCCAGAATCCATTGCACGCCAGATAGAAATGAATAAGCAGCAGTTCACTGTCTGCAAGGACGTGTTAAAAATAAATATATAAACGCATATTTGTCCCAGTAGACGAGCGGGGACGGCAGTGTGTCCCACAAACGCAAATTAATTTTATTACATGTGTCAGACGAGGATTATTTGTCACGAGGAGAGCTTTTCTGGGCCGCCTCCTCCACATGTTTGCAGTTTAGAAACCCAAGTAAATGAAAATAAACATTGAAATATCTGGCT
>JBAMHV010000015.1:9040375-9051482 GCA_037177535.1 Pseudomugil gertrudae
TAGGCAACAGAGGACTGGAGCACTATGGGTAATTCTCGTACAGTCGGTGGCGGTCTCATTTCAAACCGTTTCAAACATAAGGCACACTTTGGAGCGCGCAGACTATGAAGGACACTTTGTGGACTATGTTGTCTGCGTACTTGGATGCAGTCTCTGAATTGTGACACAGCCTACGACATGCAAGGCAGGGGTACTTGAGGACCAGGGTTAAGAAACGCTGCTTTAGCCTAAGTGAAACAATATTATTGAGCTGCATTTACTGGGATTAGTGGTTCTGTAAAATGGCATTAATGAAATGAATTTTTTTTTTTAATTAAAGGTGATAAATGACTACACTTAGAAAATCTTTTAGTGGTGTGTTCATTTAAACCATAGACATGGATGTGAACTAAATTTTATTGACTAGTCTCACAGTCTGTGCATAAAACATGATCCTGTTATGTATGATCACTGAATGCTAAAGAAATGAGTGCTACTATGATCCTATATATAACAGAGCTGTAAGTTAAACCAATCCAATACAAGCTACAGGCAAAGATTTTTAGTTCAAAAAGCTTCTTAGTTTGTGTTGTTTATGCTTTTGTATGATTAAGTGTTTAGCTGATGTGCTTGTTTCAGACACACTTGTTAATTGTGATTGGTCCTCGTCTGTCTTTAGGTACTGCACCCCACGCCACAAAGACTTTGATGACCTTGAGAGAAAATACTGGAAGAATCTGACATTTGTGTCACCTATTTATGGTGCCGATGTTAGCGGCTCTATCTATGATGAGGTGGGAATTTATGCTTCTTTTATTATCTATAGTATCTATCTTTTTTATACAAATAAAGTACTAGTCAAAGGTTTGGACACTCTTTTGCATTCGATTTATTAGGATAGTGTGTTCAAACTTTTATAGTGTATAAGAAATGAGTCATACAAATCAATCATCAAAGAGCATGTACAGTTGTGACTAATTACACTGCCATCTAGTGGTCAGTGATCAACTTTAAAAGTTTTAAAATGGCATTTCTGCATACATTTTTCATGACAATGCATGGTATTTGTTATTCAGGGCATTCAAGAATGGAACATTGGCCGCCTGAACACACTGCTGGATATGGTGGAACAGGAGTGTGGCATTGTCATAGAGGGCGTCAATACGCCATACCTATATTTTGGTATGTGGAAGACCACCTTTGCATGGCACACTGAGGACATGGACCTGTACAGCATCAACTATCTGCACTTTGGGCAGCCCAAATCCTGGTCAGTCGCTGTTGTCTTTTTGCATACACACTCACACACCAGGGCTTGAATTACATTCTAGCGCATGTGGCAAAAAACTAAATTATTTAGGTGCATAATTAACATTAATAAAACCTTTAATTTATTCCTATAAACACAAATATCAGTGTTTTTATTAGGGTTTTTCTTAAGTCTGGTATTGTTTTTAATTGCTGCAGGGAAACGAGCAGATTTCCAAATCAGGATTTATTCATTTCATTACGCACAAAATTGAGAGCTGGTTTATTGCAAACTATTGGCAACACTACAAGTTATTAGCTGTCAATGATATATGTGGAAGTATTCAGTTTATAAACTAGCTTTAGTGGAGCTCAGTGCTCAAAGTTTTGCTGATATTACATGGTGTCATACTTCTACTGTTCTGTTCTTCACAAGCAACTCAGGGAAGAACAAAGGCTCATTATTTGACACTGGCTTTCTCCATACTCACAGTTGCATATGTCATAAAAACTATGTGAGTCACCCCAATTTTACATTCAGAAACTTTGTCATGCTCATGTTAATCGCACAGAGTGACCTTGGGGCTGTAACATGTTACAAATATAAAAGATAAACCTAAGCACCTCTTATGATGCAATCATAGTTTGTCTTTTTAGACACATTAACAGGATGACCCAATTTATTTGGGGGAGGGCAACAAAAATACGGTTCACTCATGTTATTGGAAACATGTAGCAGCAGCAGAAAGCAAAATCCTGTTTAAAGAGTTTGGAGATAAATTAATTTTGAATACTGACACATGGGCACTCTGCAGACTTTTTTTTTTTTTTACCTAAAATATAAAACAAAAAGAAATGACAGGACTTGAGTTGAATAATAACTTAATATTTTGATCCATTTATAGCTGAAATGATGCATTCATGCTTTAAATTTTTAATAAGTCTGAGCTTTTAGGTTTGGATCATATAGCGTTGGGTTTTTAATTTTAGCATTTTTAAGCACTCAAGATTAAAGAAACTGAAGCTTGATTGTTTCAGAAATCTAATATGAAAGATGGAGGGTTATCTCTAATTTTTGTTCCAAAACATTGCATTTATTTGCACAAAAAAATAGTTTATATAGATTTAATTTATACATGTTTACTCATTTATATGGAAACATCAAGAAAATGAATAGAACAGTTTGGTTACATTACATGAATTTAAAAAATTGACATGCTGCACAAAAAAGCTTAAACTTTTTTAATATTACAAATATTCCAGTTAAATCAGACTACTTTTGAATCATGCTTTGTTATATCATAACTCTGACTTTGAATCTGCAGTGAATTTCTAAAACTATTTAGCAAACCTACATTTAGGTAAAGATTTAAGCTGACATTTGCTTTTATGCTTTCTGTTATTTGCATAATGTTTACATTTTCCTGTGTCATACATAACTGGAAGTGCCTGGTTCCAGACACCTCCTCCTCATCATCATGTTGTTTTCCTTCCCTGGCTTCTCAGGGGGGAGTAGAGTCAATCCAGCTTTCTGAATTATAGTTTAAAAACTGGGTGTGTGTTTGTTTTTAAGCCTTTCTTCTATGTTTGCTCGTTACCTGTCTTCTTTTTCTTCACAGTATGCTTTCCCCCTTCCTGTCCACCTCCTGGTGTGCTGTAGGATCTCTGTGTTACAATACTCCTTCTCTGTGATGTGATCTCATTAGAACCATTGATTTTATTTCCACACTGCTCACTAAAAGCAGGCATGCTTTGATGCAACTTTGTCTCAAAGTATGAGCACATCTGTCAATTTAAAATGACATTCATCATCAAGCCACAGAGAAAAAATTCTCCCAACAAAGTCAGCAAGGTTTTGGTGTGCCGAGCAGTCTCTGCACAGATCTGTAAACTGCAGTAATTTACGCAGAAAGATTTGTTGTAAATCATTTTATGGTGTCAAGCAATGAAGTTTATCTAGTCACTAACATTAATTGCCCTTACATGCCGTGGCAAACGCTGCACTGAGAGAATACTAATCACAATTCAACATATAATCAATGAAGAATGGTGCAATAAATAAGCTGTATGCCTGCTTTTGTTGCCCTGATTGTTTTAATTATTTTCTTTCATTTTCTGTTTTACGCACATAAGTATTATTAGACAGAAGCACTGAGCTAAGATAGAAAAATACTTTAAAAAATATAACTTTGCAGCTTTTTGATGTGGCATATTTTAAAATATATTTCTTTGCCTTTTTCACTTACATGCATGAGGCAAGAGAATAAAAAAAACAGTAACCAAGTGTCTTTAGTGATGCTGTTACTGACAATACTGTCTTTTAAACCTTGATTTTGTCTTTTTTAAATGGGTTGAAAAAATACAGATGATGACCTACTGGTATTAGATCTCAATGTTAAAAAAACAAGACTGTGCGTATTAGTAAAAGGTGTTGTTGTTGTTATTATTATGTATCTACATCCCTTTCATCCAGGAAGACCAGTTAGCTCTCAAATATATGGATAAATGCCATTTTTTACATGTACTAAGTTCTTGCCTCCTTAACTCCTTTTTTTCTGAAACCGAATCGTTTAACTTTTTTACTTTGTGGTGCTAGAGTAATTACAGGCTGTTAAATGGAGCATTCACCTTTAAAACACACAAGCATGCACGCTCTCTTTGTCTTTCTGTTCCTCACTCTCCTCTCATAGTGCAACCGTTTGTGAAATTAAGTGTATTCCCCCAGCAACTCTGCTCCCATCAAAGTCAGCCACTATAACTACTACTCCGCTTTGTACACACTGGTGAATGTGAGGAGATCACATCAATGTCTGCTAGGGACTTTGTTCCTGTTTTTATCCCTCCATCATTTTTTCCTTCTGAAAGCCTCTCAATCACCTCTTTATCCCAACACACAACAGTTCTTAAGAAGTAGGAAAAATTAGCCTCTAAGCATTTAAAGGAATGTTGGGGTAAAGGCTGGCGTAAGACAATAGAAATTGATGTCTCCACCCCCCTTTTTTTAAATGAAGCTCAGCACACTGACTGAGAAGAGAGAGGGGTTATTATAAATCCACCGGTATGCCTTCCTCTCTCTTGTCCAATCATTTTGAAATATTCTTTGAAGGCTCCCAGAGGAAATCTGCATCTGCAGTGTTTGTACTGCAGTTTGGACACTTGCTAGGAGGGTCTTTGCTTTGAATGAATGTATTTAGTTCATAAAATTGCTGCTACCATGTTAACCGTGGTCATTCGAAGGAGATTGCAAAAGGCTACGTGCTAAACGGCTCATCTCATTTAGTTTTTTAGCTCGGATGGAGAGGTTTTCTAACTGATTTTCTTTGTTGTGCAGAGTTTTGAATTGGTATAATTCTAATGCCAGTTAGCTGCATAACCTTTTAAAGAAAGATATATTGGGACCTTAGCATGGATAAATAATTAGATGCTGCTGGATGCAAAGGATTTTCATTTAAGTGGTTTCCATTACAATAAACAATATTGCCTAAATAAACAAAAAGCCTTGTTGCAGCATTATAGATACACCTGAACATTTTGCAAAAGAAAACAGGTGTTTGCATAGCAGTTTATCTGACTTGTTGGGTGAAACCATAATGTAAAAAAGTAAATGAGGTAGAGCCATGTGCATGTAGAAATTGAGTCAGTGCTTTATGTGGTTATTTTGCCAGTAGAGAATGCCTGCAGGATACAGTGTGAGGTATTTAATGGGAAAACCATAACCCAAGGTCAGGTTAGATTTGAATAAATGCAAAGTTTTCAGTTATTTCTGAAGGATAATGGAATCTGCCAGCAGTGGGAAGTTATTACTTTTTTTGTTTTTGTCTTACGGCCACAGGACAATTACTCTGCTAGTATAACCTGATTAATTTAGCGTTAGCCATTATGCATAGGAGAAACACTTTCATATTGTGCTCATGCATAAAACTTTTGGGTAAAATATGTTTAAATTTAATGCCTTTCACTTGTACAAATCAGGCATAACTCATTGCATTTTGTTTAGATGTCTCTTTTAGTACATTACATTTATTAACATATTTTTATAATAAACCTTTGATGTTATTGGTAATGTTGGTCACAATCCATTGACGACTAGATAGTTTTTTTGGATACTCGCATAAACAGCAATACCCTGAGCTGACTTTGAGCATCTGAAAGTCTAAGCTTTTGTCTGCAGATGGCAGTATGGCCCCATGTCTTTTGGCATGGTTTGCTGAGATAGACTTTGTTTTTCACTTTCTTTCTGTTGTGTGTATTTTTTTTTATCAACCTCTCCATGCTCCACACTCCTCATTCTTCTTCTCCCTCATTAACTGTTGTTGCTTCTCGCCATCTCTGCCTTTTATTATTTTGTTTTATTTCTCAGTTTGTTACAAGCACCCATGTTGTTCTGCAAGAAAGGAGAGTTGCAGGGGTTTTCCTCCCATACTTCATTGCCTTCGGTATCTGGAGGATTACACGACCCAGAGGAAATAATTGCAGTTATAAAGAGTGTGCAATATCTTCACAAATGAACAGATTAGAGTTGAGCTTTCTGACTCCCTCCCACTCAGTTATACAAATAAATTTGCTTTCTAAATGCAGCATCTGACATTTGGGGGAATGCTTCATACTTAACTGTGCCTACCTCTTATAATACCAGCATAAACATACTCGGTATGGTAATTCCTAACTGCAGTAACAGAGAACAAAGGCCATCTGGTTTCTCTGTTTGTACAGTTATGATGTAGAAGTAGGAAGGATATTAAATTATGGTATAACACAATTAGGGAGTGTTTGCATATTTGTACAGGTTTTTCACTTAAAAAAGCTTTAATGTAAAAATAGTGTTTAAAGTAATGTGAGCCAAGGTAATACTATCATCCTTCAGACTTTGCTAAGAAAATTGTTCTTGACAATAAGTACATGAGTGTCTGAAGTGTTAGAGAGGGACGATAAGGGATTTGTGATGGACAATTTAATTTCTTAAACTGCTAAGTGCCAAGGGCTGAGAAATGACCCAGCACTCCCAAAATGGTCATTTCACCCGTTCTTGCCCTTCAGCAACTATTTTATCTGTCCACTACACCCTCCCTTCTTTTTCTTTCTGCCGTCTTTCAGACCACAAGTTATTTTATGCATCTGCTGTAGGTTCATTGAGCACACCTTATAGAGAATGACAGAGTTAACAGCTTTAGTTATTAATTCATGATCTTATGTAAGTCATGAGTTTTATCACTGGGGTGTTTTTTGATTTCCATTTTGCCTTAGATAACCAGCAAAACAGCTCTGCTGACATCGATTGTAGTTGCTAACAATAAACTCACACCCCTGATCAACACGAGTGCCATTTTTTCATTTCCTTTTCTTGACATAATTTGTAGAGCAAAATAAGTATGAATTGTTGAAACCTGAACTAGTGGCAGAATACCATTCACTAAAACTTTTGGCTTGTTGTGAACTGGTTTGTGTCCTTCCTCTGTTTTTGGTAAAAGACCAAACTGATAATTTTTCCATCTTTTTTTGCAGGTACACTGTCCCACCTGAACATGGCAAGAGGTTGGAGAGGCTGGCACAAGGTGAGGACCTACTTTAATTTTATATCCACTAGTTTTTCTTTGTTAGATACATTGAGCTGTTTTCTTGCTTTTGTCCTTCTGATTAGTGTGTATCCAGTGTAACAGATTGTTATCCACACTCTTTAAGATAATGTAAAGGCTGTTTTGCAACATATTCAGACTGCAACACTGTGCTGCCATTTCATTTTTACTGGTCCTCTATTTCATGAGTGGTAAATTAATCTGTCTCTCTCAGCTACATTTATTTCTCAAAGCATTGATAAAACCATAAAGAACTATTCACTAATCAGTCAACATCTTTTCCGTCTAAGAAACTCTGTTCTTACAGTTAATGGTGTAATTTTTTATCACATGTATCCAGTGGGTGAGAAACGTTGGTACCCACTTCCTTTCACTACTACTGAATTGGGGTTTAAGGAGGAAGTGCTTCAAATGAGTGCTTCTGTTTTCCTTCAAATTAGGAAATAAATGGGAGATTTATTTGCCATGGGATCAACGTGAAATTGTTTTCATGTTTTGTTGGTGTGCTTGTATTGCTATTCAGCACTTTTTCTGTTCCCAATATTTTTTAGGGTTTCTAAAAATGTTGCAGGTTTAATGAACATTTGGTAGATTAAATTAGACTTGAGTATATCAAGCCAACGTTCTATAAAATACATATTTAGGGTCAACTCCTACTCTTTTAATTAGATTATAGCTTTTCCATCTTTTTTACCAAAGTAGCTGGCAGTTGGAGGGAAGCAGTACCAGTGCCATTTCACAAGCGCCCACTGACCTATCAAAGCCTTAGTCGGCACACAGGGCCAACTGTTAAGGTCCTAAAGTGGCAGCTATGAGTGTTGCAGGGATTGCCAAGTGGGACTGTGACAATGCTCTTGTTGCTTGAACATTTCTTTCCAAATATTTGACCCAGTGGCAGCTATAATTCATGTCTTCAGACTTGTTGGAGGGTAGGTGAGATGGAAGTGGGGTGTGCAGGGTTTGAGACAGCAGCTTAATTCTCAATTTCAGAAAGGACAGAGCGAAGCCTTTAAGTTAATATTACCCAATGGAGAGCTCAGAGACCCAGCTGCATTTTAATGGGGATTAATACCTGTTCTCTGTTGGTACATTATTCACTTTTTATCAGCTCCAACAAGCAGGCAGGCAATGAGAGTGTAGACTCCCTCTCTTCCTCTTTGGCTTTGTGGGGTGAAACAGAGGTTGAAACAATGCAGTGAAAATGAATGATGAAATAGGTGCCGATAATATTTTCAGTCACACTGAAGTTTAACAGCAGTGAGGCTTAGATGGAACCCCCCCACCCCCATGCTTAAAAGGGACTAGAAGGTACAGATGGTGGATGGATGTTTCTTTTTTGTTTGTTTGTTTGTTTTAATATTATGCCGAGGCTTTCTGAGACTCTGTGAGAACATCAACGAGCCTTTGTTTAAGTGAGCAAGTTGTGGCATTAAAAGTAAAAATGTCACTTGTGTTATGATCTCAAAGGTTTCTGTGACTTTTTAACAAATCAGGTTTGTTTTGCATTCAAAATGCAATTTGGTAAGTCAAGGCAGCTGGACAGGACATTGTTAGAAGTTGTCTAGCATTTGCACAATACACAGTTTGAAAGCTAACAAGCTACTGTGACTGCACAACTTTAATGTTTTCTTCTTGGGAACATGGCATCAGCAATTTTAGCAAAGCACTTTAAAGTCCCATTATACTTTTATTGTTTCAACATTTGTTGTATCCACAAAACAAATTAGTGCACAGTTATCCTCCATCTTTCAGTGTTGTTTAGTGTTTCAGCTTGTAAATTAATAGTCTGTTTTTAAATAAACAAAGGAAGTCTTGAGGCAAAGATTTTCTCTTTGGTTGTACTGAATGAGATCATGTTTTTTTTAAAGAAGACAGTATCCAGTTTCAGTCTAGTACTGTTACATTTCTTTATTTTCTGAGGTCCATCATCTTTCCCTTGCAATCTAACCTAGAGGTAGACAATCAATACATTTACATTCACTGTGATAATGTGATTATATCACACTCAAGGCAGTAAATTAATTTATTTCTATGTCAGGGGAAACCAGATTTTTTTCCCTCCCGGTTCTGGGATTAACATTAATGTGATAAACACGGCTCTGTTTCAGCTGGAGAGAGCTGCTTGATGATTGGTGTCTACAATACATTAAAAATTATATAAAGGATACATTAAATTCTATTCTCCAATGACAAAAATAATTAAACTTCAGTACTTGTAAAGTTGTAAGATGATTTGTGAGTAGAATACAAACTGGGGCTTTGTTCGCATACAGTTTATTTGTAGTTCTTATTTGGTGTCTAATTATACCAGCATCTTTTTTCCTTTCTACTGGACTCTCGTGCTGCAGTCTATTGCTAATACCATCAGAGTGCAATCTGGGTTTTAAGTGGTGACGTGCTCTTGATACCTTGTGTTCACTTTTTACCCCCTGCAGGCTTCTTCCCCGGCAGCTCCCAGGGCTGCGATGCCTTCCTTCGCCACAAGATGACACTGATTTCTCCTTCTATCCTGAAGAAATATGGCATTCCCTTTGATAGAGTGAGTGGCAACTCATCCAAGCATATATATTCAACATAGTCCAATATACGAAAGCGTAAAAGCTGCGTCTTTATTTTTTTCTTCCATTATGTATTCACTCATGAAGGTTATGTCAGAAGAAGCAAATGATGTTATATCCATTTATATTCATCCATTCACCTTCAGCTTTTGTAGTCAGAGCTTTGACCACAATGAGAACACAGATACCTTAACACTTAAAAAAAAAAGAAAATCATGTATTTTTACTCACTGTTTTCTGTGAGGTTTTCTTAAATTCCTGAAGAGGTGGGCTTGTTATGAGTGACTCAGCTTTCACACAGACATAAAGAAAGAATGTCTCTTGTGTCTGTCACAGAAAATTAATTGGCATCTTTTCACCTTTCTGTTTTTTTGTTCTGCTCAACTCGCTGTTCAATCCTCCACAGTGCAAAAAAGTTAATAGAAAGGTGGAAGAAGATAAAAAGACATTCAAGTTTTCCACAACTAGCAAAAAAAAATCCCTTCCCCCACCCAACCTCTATCATCTCCACCCCTAAGGATGTCATTATCACAGCGAACATGTTACACACTTTCAGTGTCTTTACTGATTCATGTGTAAAAATAAAACTTCCTGCTAAAGTGAAGAGGCATTTCATATATGAACCATTGCTTTTAGTTGGGAAAGCTTATCTCCTGCTTTCAGCCCCCGCCAATTTTAGTCTCTTTCTACCTGCCTTTTTGTCTGACTTGATGTAACTTTTGATTGAAGGATTCACCAAGATGTTGAGATCCACAGACACATGTATATGGCTTAGGTTTTGGTTGTAACAGACAGAACGCTTGTCCTCATATTCTAAAACATTCTCAGAAAAAACTGGACTTATGGAAAGACATGCAAAGTCTGACTTTGCATGTCCTTGTCCATCTTTTCAACCTTAATGGTATTTGTCTTTCTGTGATTAATCAGCAAGAATATAGTATTTTGCACTTCCCTAAAAATCAGAAAGTCATGACATTTACCTGTAAGAAATTGTCAAAACAGATTTTGGCGACACGTGCATGTGACCTCATGCACGACTAATAATTTCAGCACGTCTCTAATCAGTGAATATGCCAACATTTTTAACCTTTTTTTCTTTTATCTGTGTGTATGCAGGTAACTCAGAATGAAGGCGAGTTTATGGTCACTTTTCCTTATGGCTACCACGCTGGTTTCAACCATGGCTTCAACTGTGCTGAATCCACTAATTTTGCCACTCTGCGCTGGGTGGACTATGGCAAGAACGCAACTCTGGTAAGAAAAGTTTGATCAGCAGCTTATTTCAAACCTGCTGCACAGAGAATAGCATCCATTTCTGACCCTGTATTACAGTTGTGACAGTTTTGTTGGAGTTGTGAAAAGTGTCAGGTTAATTTCTTGAAGTTAGTAAGCTACAAATAAAGTTGTTTTAGGAAAAGTTGAGACTTTATAAATAATACACATTGAATATGAAAATGTGAAGCTTGTAAAACATGTGAAATGTTCAAACAGGAAATGCGTGATATGATTTTAGCTGCTGCTTCTTAAGGCGCTTTTCCATCAGTACCTGTGCGACGCGACTCTACAGGCCCGGGCAGTACGATATTGTACTGGGTTGCTTTTCCATTACAAGTCGTGATCCTCTAATGTGGGAGGGGTCCCCCGCACAATACGACTTTCTAGACACTGCGCAGAGTCTGCAGAAAACCACAGAAGAAGACAAATACCATAGAAGAAGACCGACATGAAGATAGAAGACTTCCTGGTAAC
>JBAMHV010000015.1:9052599-9093200 GCA_037177535.1 Pseudomugil gertrudae
CGCTAACACGGGGAGAACCCACGCTAACACGGGGAGAACCCACGCTAACACGGGGAGAACATGCAAACTCCTCACAGTAAGGCCACGGTTCAGACCTCCCCCAGCCGAGACTCGAACCAGCAACCTTCTTACTGTGAAGCCACAGTGCTGACCAACTGCGCCACTGTGCAATTTCTTTTAATTTCTTTTAATGTTGTTGAAAGCTAGTAGATGAAGACACGTGTCATACTCATGCTACTACAAAGCAAGCGGATCATTATACAAATGGGATATTGAACATTATTCTCCACAGCAGAAGACATGGAAGTAGAAGTGAAAGCCTTAATGGCTTCACCTAACTGTAATATAAAGGTAAAAATACATTTTTATAGAAAACAACAACCCCCCTAAGCTTCTCTAGACTGTAAATATGATAAGCAGGACCAAAAGCCCACCAGACTGAACAAGTGAAACTCTTCTGCCGGCATCTGGTTCAAATATATTTATAAAATTAGTAAAAGTGATATAAACACTTCATTGCTTCTGTGTAATGAGTTTAAGTTTTTTTTTTGTTTTTTTTTTACATAATCATATCTGTCTGTGTTTATAAAAACAAAAGATAGATGGGACATTAGTACTTTCAGATGAAAGGTATATATATATATATATATATATATATATATATATAATGTTCTCTGGAGTACAGTGTGAGTGAATAAATATTCACTGGCTTTGAAACTGAAATATTTCTACATGGAAAGCCAGCAGCAGCTACAGCATGTAGTTAACTGTATTTTAACTCCCTCCGAGGCGTAATTATGTAATAACTCTCCTACAAAACTCTGACATGTGGAATTTTAATTCATGGATTTTTCTTATGCCTGCTTTTAACATTTTTAAATAACTTTCTCTTATCACATTTTTCTATGTAAAAGTGTCGTTGCTACAGTTTTTTGAGATTTCACTACAAACAACCCCCACCCCACCAGCTACGGTTACAATTCAGCAAAAGAAGATCAGACACATATTTTTATAATGAATCTGGACTGAATATCCACTCTTCATTTTGGTTTTGCAGAAATGAACGCATTGAGCACATTAACCGCGGCGGTTTTATTGGGATTTTATGTAAACTTTGCATCCTGATACCACAAAGCTACAAATCCAAACATGTTCGAACATCCACTTACTTGTTCGTTTCATGATTTGTACGGAGTCAGGAAGTCTGGGTGTCCAGGTGTTACGGCATTCCTTTGGGGTGGTATGTACGCACATGTTAAGGTTCACATACAAACACACACATGTGCTTCTGTGTTTCACCCTTCAGCACATAAAGTCACCAGATAAATGCACAGCTTCTGAATCCTTACGTCTCTGCTTCCCCCCAAAAGATCTTCAGAAGGCCTGAGGTACATTCTTGTGCCCTGTTACCACTGAGATGTTAAGGTGTGTGTGTGAGAGAAACAGAGATGGAGAAGGCAGCAGTTGCCTTTTAAAGTGTGTAACAGAAGCCACAGTTGAGCATGGCGACAAGTTGTAAACCTTTTACTAGATAAGAGCTGCAGGTTGAAATGAATCCTCTAACTGGAAACAGCTTAGAGTGAGACTGGTTGAACAGAAGCTTTTCTTTGAGAGAAAATGCTTCTGTGCTGAAATCAAACTGGAGGTGTCGTAGCTTATAGCTGAGATATTCGCACCGCAGTGAAAGTGTCATTGTGTTCATGTTTACTGTCTAGGCTGACTGACCGTCCTGTTGACTCACACTGTGGTTTCTCCAATGGGACGGGTGGCTGCTCGGCTTCTCTTCGACTCTGTTTGCTAAACACACACACACACACACACACACACACAAAGTAACGGCTTATTTCAGCCACTGTGTGTTGCTGAGAGTCTGATGTGTTTGTTCAGATGTTTTCCCACAGCCCCTGTAAAGCATGGAGGCATCAGACCCCACCAGGCTGGATGGTCTGTTTGTGTGTGCAGGTCACTTGGTGGACATGTTGACACAGAAATACACACAATGATCCATTTTTTTCACCGTGATATATTACAGTCAGGAGAATACCTTCCTCTGAAGTTCCTTTTCAGTGTCGACTGTGTCTTGTTTCCTTTTTATTTACTCTGACAGTCAAACACATAATCTACGGTCTCACTGATTTTTCCTTTTTTCATTCTTTGTTTTGATCTAGATTTTTTTGGGCTTATTCTAGTTTCATATAAAATGCTGAACATGTGGTTCAGAGTCATGTTGGTTTTGTTTTCCTCAGTCATAACGTATGTGATCTTCATCCTCATGTGGGTTTCATTGAGTTTTTCCCCCCTTTTGATTAATCTTCGCACATTTACCCAGAATTCCTCAGAATACTGTGTTTATGTCTGTCTGTTAGTGCAGCCTCATTGGCATCTTTTTCTGGTTTCTCAGTCTCCACGGTTGCTCAGAGAGGGCGTGGCGCTTCCTTTCCTGTTTTCTCTTTAAATGTTGCTCGGTTTTAATTGCTGTGTGGTGCATGCTGATGTTTTTGTTTCCCATTTGGATAAAAGCCCTTAATCCACTTCTTTTCCTGTGACAGATTTGTAGCCATTGAGTAAAATAAAAGAGTCCTTTTTGTTTTTAATCTTCTTTAGTTGTTTTATTCAAAGGGCTTTAACGTTGCCATGTCTGAATGTAATTAATCTAACGTTCTGCTTCTTTCTTTCAGGCCAGGAACAAGGAGACAGAAGTTTTGGCTGCAGCCAAAGTGATCGAGACTAAATGTGAGGAGGAGCTGGAGGACTACATGGTGGAGATTGACATCCTGGCTAAATGTAACCACCGCTACATCGTAAAGCTGCTGGATGCCTTTTACTATGACAACAAGCTGTGGGTAGGTTCAGCTAACTGGCCTCAAAGTGACACAGACCGGTCACACCTACTGTCCTGAGCTATTTACACAGATGTAAATATCTGCATCATCCTGATCGGTGTGTAGCTGTCCCTGCAGAGGACTGCCTTCATCACATGCTGCCTGGTGGCTGCGAGTTGCCGGAGTCTTCAGGCCCTCCTGGGCTGGCTCTGAATATCTGTGCACTCATCATTAGACACAGCTCCTTACATTTTTAATTTCAGACTGGCATACACACTCGCTCATTCTCCAACACATGCTCATAGAGTTACAGTGTGAATCACTGTTATGTAGTTAAATCTTTTTATTTGGATCAGAAAGCGTAATTGTTATTGCACAAGTCGTGCACGTGCTGTAGGCACAATGCAATTTCAGAGGCTTCAACAAGGTGCTGGTCCCTAATGAAGGTCTCAATAACAATACATGTTAATAGTACCAGTTGTTGTTGTTTTTCTATAGTTGTCTTTCCATAGGTGCTCTAAATGAGTCTCTGCTTTGTTTTCTTAAATCGACTGTTATGTGTTTTCTGCTTTTTTATTTATTTTAATATATTTTTAGCAGTACCAGGTTTCGATAATTTAGGGATTAAGTAGCAGCTGGTGTTTTATTCAGCACAACATGGCAGCAAGACGATCAATCTGCTTGTCATGATGCTAACTGGAGAGAGTAGGGGGAAATAAAAGTCTCGTTGGGTTATATTTATACTGAAAAACACAATAAAACAAAACCTTTCTACTGTAGCTTTGATTCTGATCGCTGCTGTAAAGCAAACTTTAGAAGTGTAATGGTTTCTCATGTCAGAGGAAACTGAAGTGGCCACGTTCTTCTTTTGGGGGAATCAGCTGATCATTCATGCAGTGGGTCATGTGAGTTAGACCTTTGCTGCATGTGAACTTATTTACGTCTCTCCCTCTTTGTGTATCAACGCGCTTGCAAAATGGAAGAAAGAGAAAAGAAGCAAAACATTTTAAACTTCATAACAAATGTAAAAGATATAATGTTGACATCAAACTTATAAGTGAGCATAAAAAAGTCCTGATGGAGGCTGTTATCTTTAGCATCCAGACACAATGTTTTGTCTTTGCTGTCGCTGTCATTTTTCTTTTGCAACCTCTTAAAATGGCCTTATCACAGTTGTGAATGATCACCACACAAGTGGAAAAACAAACCTTTTAACCACGTATCCTGACAGCCTTACAGGATGTTCCATTTCTCTCTGACAGCCGTGTTGTTTTAGTGAAACTATATCTCATCTTGAGTATATTTCTGTTGATAATAAGAACAGTAGAAGGCCTAAATGGGAGTGACGGCAGATCCCCAGGATGACTCGGTGTATCAGGAGTGATCCTCATGCTAACACTGATGTTACAGCAAGAAAAAAAAAAGATTAGTTTCTCTTCAGTTTTTTTTTTCCACTCTTGGGTTATTTTTCCTCTCTCCATTCACACACTGGCTCAAGACTAAAATATTCAACTCCCTCTCTAATCTTCCGCTCTGTAGCCAAGGAAAATAATAGTGACCTCATGCCGGGGCATAACCTTGAATATCTAAGGGGTTACAAAAGAGAGTTGAGTCTAAAAAGGGTTTTTTTTCTAACTTCTCTGGTGAGAAATTAAAGGAAAAACGGTTCAAATGCTTGTTGAGCAGCTACATTTCATAGAATGCAGTGAAGGTCTGAACTCATGTTGCTCATTTGTAAAAAATCTGCTTTGCAAAAACAAAACAACCACCTTAAAAAATGTTAGTTTTATGCTGCAACCTCAAAAATCACAACCAGTATGACTTATGAGTGAAGAATTTAACAGCATTTAGGAGAACTTGTCTTGCCACTAATGTAGTAGATCTCTTTCACTTAATTTCATGTAATTTTTGCATCAGCATGTTTGAAAAGGATTCTTTTAAACACTTAACGAAAAGAGGCATCTTGACATTAGGCATTAGGGAAATCCAGGTGCCATAAAGTAGAAATCTGTGTCCCTGCTGGTTTGTACATGGTTTGTACTTACTGGACCAGGAATTGGCATCACTGGTGCTCATCTTGTACATACAAGTTTATTTATTTCATAAGCATCTACCTTCGTTTGCTGGGTGATGAAATGGAACAGTATGTATTTCATTTTATCACGTGAGATGTTGTCCTGCAGTTCTGTACAGGAAAATGTTTTCATATGGTGATTCATTAATGGTCAGAATTAAGCACCAATGAGAAACACGTTGCATTTCCTAAATCACTCACAGGAGATGCCACCAAAGCTGAGGAAATATGTTAAATATTTTGTTGGAAGTATTGGTGAATTCGGTCTGACTACCTGACAGCCCTGATTAAAAAAAAAAACAAATTATAAAATGGGACTTAACATTTTTTTAATGGTCCCATAAATGAGACACATTGAGCCCCATGGACTGCTTTCAACTAGATATGACCTGAGATCTATACACACACACACACACACACACACACACACACACACGCACAGCTGTTTCACAGTCCCAGAGCTGGCCACAGCTGTGTTGGCCATAGCTGGAATTCCTGAATGTGAAGAAGGTGAACCTATGCCATCAGTCAAACGGTGCACTCTGTGAGACTATTAGTCTGTGCTGATCAGGCAAACGTACAAACACCCCCCACCCCCCTCTGTTGCGTTTAAACCACACACTTCCTGTGGGGTTGTGTCTTTGTGTGACTACAGGCTTGCAGCCTTTCCTTCATTTTCTCACTTTCAAACTACAAGTGCATATTTGTTCATCCTTTAACAAAGAGAGTGGCACTTGGCACCTCTTTGTGGTAAGCACATGTGCCAGCCTCAGGTTCTAAACAATTATCTTGATAGTTGGTGTTCAGGCCTCAGTAACCTCCAGATGGGTGGACTGGGCAGGGCAAGTTGCTGCAATCCTGTGCCGACCCACCCGTTCTCCTTTTTTTCATGCAGAGTATAGGAGGGTTAAGAGAAAGACAGAAGAGAGAAACTGCTTGTTCCACTTCAGGGAACAGTCTTGTTATGGGGCAAGTGAAGCAGCCAAGGTCCACAGCGTGAGAAAAAGAAGGCCTTTAACATGATGCTGACATCAGCACGCTGAGAAGAATGAACAGAGAGAAAGAATGGAGGAAATAGATGGACAGCATGCAGAAGAGAATGCATTATCTAGTGTAGATGAAGTAGATAACCAGTGTGTGAACCATACGGCGGGCGAAGGGGAGTGTTTTTGTTTTTCAGTACGGGCAAGCCCCACAGAACATAGTGGTTAATAACTTTATAGCAACAATACATGACGGGTGCGATTGTTTCCTGCAAACATCTTTTTCACACTCTTTTAGCAAAGACCACCCTGTATGTTTACCAGCAATAGAAACTCAGACGTTAACATCTGTGACCGAATGAGCCGCAGGTTCTGTGGCCAGAGCCAGTGATCATGGCAATGCATTAAAAACAGACATTAAATAATCCACTCAGTTTAACAAACTTACAATTTTAACAGTAATAAAGAACATTAACATATTAATAATGGATATTTCTCATATTTGTCTTCTATAAAATATGTGTTTGTTTTGTAAGGGACCATGGTAGAAGCGGCCAGCTCTGCTTCGCATCGGACAACATTGTCATTCATTCATCTGTGTTAAGGACACCTCATCAGACATATGGCATACATGTCACTGATGCACACAATGATGGTTGTTATACACATTATAATGAGCAATGATAGCAGAGAGCCAACCACAGTTAACACAAATATAAATGGAAGCAGGTCTTAGATTAGCAGAAAGGCGACTACAGAAGTCGGGAATCCGTTTTTGTTATTTGTCCATGACTTTCCAACCTTCCCTGCATCCCTGCATCTTCTCCAGCAGGTGTAACAGAACAGCTGGGTTGTCCAGTCTGATACTCACAAGCATCTTCCTCTGTTGAGTTATTGTTAAACTCATCTCCAGCTTCTTTTGGCTTGCCTACTGTATGAGATATATATGCGACATCTGGCTGGCCTGGCTCTTTCAGCCTTTAGTAAATCCTAACATTGACTGACTAACTTGCTTTCTTTTTGGACATTGTGCATATACTATGTAGTAATAATAATCTATTTATTAGCTAAGACTGCAAGTGTGTTAGTCACACATTTACATTTTTATTGCCTGTACTATGTAGCTCCCCCAAATTTTATGCATTGTATGTCTAGGTGAGCTCATGTTTCATTAAGGGGAGCTACAGCTCCCCGGGGGTTCACACCCTGTAGCCTGTAACCATTCAAAAACAAACGTGACCCCTCCACTTGCTTACCTTGTGTCATTCATCTATGCAACGATTCTTAAAGAATGAAGAGAAACCCTCCTAAAATATCGACTAAATACCAGCACTGTCCACGAGGACTGTGTTTGCAATAAAAAGTAGTTCAAATAAAAGTGGAAAAGGTTAACTTTAATGTTGGTTTGCCAAATTCAGTGAGATTTGCTTTGTCATTGCAACGAGTGCAACAAAAGTTAGGATCTTAAAGAATCGTGAGTGAAAACCATGTAGATGTCACAACCTGGACAGCTCTTTGAAAGCAATACTATATTAAAGTAAGGTGTAAGAGCTGTCAAATGCTGCCCCACTGTCCTCCAGAGAAATCAAAGCTGAACTGCAGTAATTAAACATCGTTCTTGTTATAGCTCTTCCCTCCTTTTGTTTATGGTATTTGAGAGCAAAGTCTATTCATCATATGAAACCATTCAGACGCCTTGCAGCCTGTTGATGTGCACATGTTCAGTGTGAATGACTGCTGTTTGGCCAGAAAAGCAAGGATGAGGAAGCAACATAATCACAACTTTGTGTTGATTTAAAGGGAAAAATGCTATCAATTGTCATTGTTTGATTTTTTTTTAATTCACCTCTGGGATTAATACAGTATTTTTAATTTAATTTCAATGCTTTAAAATGGGCTGCGTAAGTTGCAGGGAATATAAAATTTCAGATTTGCTAGAAGTTTATTATGTTTCAGGGAACTTTAATGTACAACAACAGGAAAACTTTCTATCTTTTTTTCAGTTGTTTGGTTTGCAAACTGCAAAGTTCACTTTGTGACACTGTCCCTGTTGCTTGGAAACGCCCCGCTACAAGCCAGTCAGTAACTGGCACCAGTTCATACACTCCTTCAAACACATTGAGGTTCACACGTTTGAGCCGATGCAGATCACTGAAGCCTTTTTAACAGGGTGACAAAACTTTAAAGCTGTGTCTGGTTTTATACTGGACACACTCGTCGTATGGCCGTCATTTTGAAGGAGGTCTTTGCCGATGAACAGCATCTACTTGTCTTTGTCCTGTCACTGTGAGATTTCTAAGCAATAAATTAAAGGACCTTTGCAGTGTCAGCAAAGCTTGCTCCATTAATTTTTAAGCTTTTAAAATGTTTTTGTCAAATTTACACCATTTCAAAAGCAATAAATGGTCCCCATAAAAGCTTAAAATAGCTTGCTAAATGTAGATGCTGGGTAGGTGTCACTGCTTCTTGATAAAGTTAATACTGGTTTAGGATCCTATAGCATTCTGTTGTGGTTGACTTGTGGGTCTTCCTGTGTTTCTGTGACTTCACTTTAGTTTTGGTCTACATGCACGTTCCACCCACAGAGAGAATGCTTTACATGCAGCCTGACCAGTTGGAGCACATTCTTCACTACAGCCCAACATATTACTGAGAATTCCTTAAAGCAGGGAGAACAAACCAGCAGAGGCTCTGACAACGCAAACCAGTCGCCTCTAACAGTCGTGTAATGTACAGCTGTGCATGCTGGCCACTGCTGTGTGCACTCAACTTCACTTCACAGGGTGGTTTTTAATCACATGGGAAACCAAAATATTTCATCCGGTTGGAGGTGAGAATGAACAAGAAAGCTGTTTGTACTGAAATGTGTGATTACCCCCCCTCTATAGTGTAAATGAAAACACAAACAGCATTTTCAGACTCAGAGGTCTTCATGGAAACAACATTTTTGAATATTTCTAACAGCTATATTGGATTTCACTTTGCATGTGTCGCAATTAGTCCAGTTTGAAATCATGAAACCCAAAATCTTTGACAAAAATATCATAATCATTCTGATGTACACCAAGTTAAGGATGACTTCAGGGTTAGTAGAAGTTTAACACTTCTTTTTACACTTGCGTCAGGCAGCTGAGGTGATTTAAGCTTTGTCCCTGAGCTTATCCAGGCTGCCATCCTGTTTGTTGGTGGTTTGATTTATTTCTTTGCTGATGATATAGTTTAGTCTTCATTGGATTCCACTCGGTGACCCATTTAAAGGAGATAATTGTTGATGTTCACTAGCCACGCTTACATGGGATTTTTAATTCCTCTTTAATTGCAAATAAAAGTTAATTCTGCTTTAAAGAGATGAAAAATAACCATGTAAACATCTAAAATGATAATTCGGAGTTAAATTTAATTCCGAAAAAAATGGCAGATTTATTTGCATTTTAAAGTGGAATTAGGTAATTCCTCTACTTAAATGTGTTTCAAGTTTATTGTGGTCGTTCTGTGCATGCTCGCTACCTTTTCCCACCGCACATGCACAGTCTGCCCCCCGTCTTCGATATTCTATTTTTCCTACTGAAAAAAGTGAAGCAGTGTGCTCGTGTCGAGCTAGAACTTAAATGTGATAAAAAATTAAGCGCAAATGGTACTTATGTTGTTTTCTATGTCGTAAATAAAGGGCAGGAAGCAGGAAGTGGTTTCTGGTATCCGTACATGCCTCACGCCCGGCATCAGCTCAATTAATATATAAACATGCTCTTGGGTTAAACTTAATTCAGAATTAATGTAATAATGTAATAATTTTATTCAGAATGAGTTATTTCCTAACTTATTCATAATTTAAAAAACACCATGTAACCACACCCATGTTGTCTTTTAATCTCTAAACTGAACAAATTTTGAAAAAAAGAAAAAACATTGGAGCTGAATTATTTCCTACATACTTGAAAATTCTTAAAATTACTCAAATGTCACAACATTCACCTCAAAACCGTTGTTATCCATGTGGATTACATAATTTTTTTTAGGGAGATTTGATTGCACCAGGATCGCACTCATGTTTGGGGATTCGAGTATAAGAATCTTTAGCCTGTAATGCAGGTATGTTTCTGAACTTTAAATACATATAACCTGAGTGTTAAGCTTTCATCTGGATCTATTGTGGGACATTTGTAAGTGGTCTAAGCTTATATCCAAGCCATCGTACATGTTCAGCCTTTTGTATATCTATTTATCTAATTGAGCTGCCACATGATGGATAACTTATGGGTGCTTGCTTAATTCCTCGTCATTAGGATATATGAATGCGATTAATAAACAATCTTGAAAGCTCATGAATTGACATGATGAGGCATATTTGAAATGGTAAGGCTGCTGAAAAGAATTGGGGAAGCTTTAATTTTGTGGGTGAGGCTCATGTTGTATCATGAGCGTGGGTGTATGCATTGACTGATGACCACAGTAAGCCAAGGCTGAGAAAATACAAAAACAATGGTAAACATTTTCCGTAGCAGGTCATTGTTGAGTAGAATAAATAAGGCAAGGCAAGTTTATTTATATAGCGCCTTTCATGTACAGGACAGCTCAAAAGCGCTTTACATTGAAACAGAAAGAAATTACAATAATAAAGAGAAAAATAAAGAAGCTAATTTTAAGTATCATTAAGTGTGGCTAAATGTAGCTATCCACCACTAACTGTAACAATAAAAATGACAATAAACAGAAAAATAACGCGCTAGCATCACTAATTGTAAGTATCACCACTAACCCAACTATTCTGCTGAAATTACAAGCTCCATTCAAACCCAAATCTTTATGGTCAGTTTTCTCTTATTTATGTTGTGTGAGGAGTTAAGTCGCTCATTCAGACACAAATGGATCTTAAAATTGTTTTTCAGGTGTTTTTAAAAGAACCTTACAGATGCCGCAAGGCAAGTTTATTTATATAGCACCTTTCATGTACAGGACAGTTCAAAGTGCTTTACAAGTTCACAAGAGCTGCTGAACTTTGACACAGTATTGAAATGAAAAAGATTGAAATGGAGGAGCGTGCAGCACACAGGCCTGGTTGCCTTAATGCGTTTTTTTTTTTTAATTAAAAGCTGAATATGAAACTGTCTTTTTAGCAGACACGAGAAAGTCTAACATCAATTCAGTTTAAGATTCCTTTGTTCGTCCCACAGTGAGGAAATCTAGCGCAGCAAAAACACACAGACCTAGAATAGAATTAGGAATAATAATATAAATATAAATATGAAAATAGAGAAAATATAGATAAAGAAGTAAATAGAGGACATGACAAAACCCAAAGTAATGGGGTTTGCCAATCTTGACCTCACAAAAGAACATTGTTCCACCTGTTGGATGCAAACCGAGACCGGCATTCATCTTCTGGTTTTCTACAATATGTGTGTGTGTGAGGCATTTTTCATATGTGGTGTGTGTGCGCACTTCTTTTGTGCTTGTGACTGGACTGACACACTCCCGGCACTCCTTGTCCACCACCAGACTGATGTTTCGATAGCCTAACAGTCACACACACTCTTTGTTTATGGAAGTGTGAGATCACACAGCTGGTATGCTGCACACCGCCTCAGGTTAATCTCTCACCACTCGTCATCAGCTGCATTTCCTGCTGTGTCAGACAATTTCATGTGAAACGTCTGTTTATAGACATGACAATGAAATCACCGGATATTTTATTTTTTCACATTAAAACCGTTTTTAATGTGTTGATCACAGCTTTTTCAGTGAGTCTCTGATAGCGTGTGTGTTTTGAACTGAAGCTTGGTAATTATTGTACTCTTCAGTTTGATGCCTACTTTGCAAAGTGTGTGTGATTTTATAAGTAAAGTTTTAACTCTCCTCTTCTCTCTCTTCTCACAGATCATGATTGAATTCTGTCCCGGAGGTGCTATGGACGCCATTATGTTGGGTAGGACCCTTTTTGTGTGTCATACTCTTGCAGTGCTATTTATATAGTCTAACTATGGACATGTTAGTCCCCACCCCGTATTTGGCATTGAATGCCTTTTTATGTCAAACATCTTAAATAATGGGAACCCCCCCAACCAACCACCCACCCGCCTCCTGTTGTGTTTTCACTATTTAATCCACATCCTCATAACCGCCTGCACCCCTCTGCAGCTACCCAAACACAGACAAAGTAAAGTAAAGTCTACTGGCCGCGACTAGCTTAGATGTGTGACAGTTTCCCTAATCTGGAATTACTTATCCAGCAACATTATCTGGTCTGATATCCCAGGTTTACCTTGTGATGTTTTGTTCTCATGGAATTCACACAGTAGTTCAGTCCTCAATATTTTGACCATATCTGGACTAAATATTCACAGTGCAGTGTGTGCATAACGTAGGACCTCTTTCTGTTAGTCTTCCCAACAATTTCACCCTGTTCTTGATAAAATATCTGTTCCTTATTTCACACTGAACTTGTCTTATTTCCCTTGCCCTTATCAGATTTGGATCGTGGGCTGACGGAGCCACAGATTAAAGTGGTTTGTCGCCAGATGTTGGAGGCTCTGGACTACCTCCACAGTATGAAGATTATCCACAGGGACCTGAAGGCGGGTAACATCCTTCTCATGCTGGATGGGGAGATCAAACTGGGTAAGAATGATGGATAAAAGCAAGCAATTTCTTATGATTAATGCACTGTCTACAAGTGCATTATTGCATATTTTTTGTTGTTTGGAGAATAAAAACTGACTTCACATGTATTCCTAATAATGCAGATGTATTATATATATATATATATATATATATATATATATATAAATAATTCTTTAGGCCTCAAAACTTCCTGATAAATGTTCATTTTGTTAAACTCAGATTAGTTTTCAGATCCCAGTTTAAAATACTCAAACTTCCTCTCACTGCACAGTCCTCCAGAACCATTCCCATGCTTTTGTCACCCTTCTCATATGCAATTTTTGTTTCTTTTTAGTATTATACGATACATTATTTCTAAATGGCTCACCCATACCACCCATTTGCTTGGCAATAATTAAGCCTCTCATTTTCTCCCAATCTTCCTCTGAACTCCCCCGTCTTTTTCTGTCTGTCTTGGCTCAAGCAGTCATCCATTAACTCATTTGGCTGTCTCCCCTCCTTTTCCCGCCTACTGAGCTCTGTTCTGTCAGCACCAAACAGGATAGTGAATGATGGGACTCGGTATTGAATTTGTCACCGTTTTGGGGCTGCCAGTATACTACAGCGAGGAGGTGAGAAGGGGAGCTTGACCGTACTTTTGTCCTGGTCTTATTGAATGCAGGCTTCCACTTTGCCAACCAATATACATCTGTATTTAAACTAGCCTTGTTGTCAGCACTTTTTAAACCAAGCCTCATATGCACGTACTTATATGCAACAATTAAGTCCGAATGAACTTTTTCTCAAACATCCCTGGCTTTGCATCAAGTATAAACCATCTGAAAATTGCATAGTAATTTATACTTTCAGCTACTTGTGAATAGTAAATCAGGCATATTTCCACATAAACTGTTGTCCAAGTTCTGTTGTTAAAATGGTACACATGATGTAAACAAGCAGACAACTTGCACATGAATTCAAGAAAATGTTTTTCACAAATAAACCACATTAGTTTACAAGTTCCACAGTGTTCTTGGCAAGTTTGTTGGATAACACAGCACTGAGTCCTCTAAAGAACTGAAGGCGGTAAAAAGGATTCTCCAGCTTATTGCAGTTATGTCTGCCACAGCATTATGCTACTGAGCATAAACAGTTTGTCTTCTGAGTTCGCTGAATTTTCAGTGAAAGCCTCTCTCTGTTCATTTGGTGCTCAGTCAGTGTTTGCTGCTGCTCCTCCAGGATTTCAGGGTGATTTTTCTGTCTGGGAGAGAAGCTGAAATCATCCTCCCTGTTCCCAGGGTAAATCACCGCACTTTGTCACCTCGATAGTCAACTGCAGATGCCTCACTCCATCCTTCTGTATACATTTGCTGACTTATATGTGGCTGGCAAGGCCAGGTTTTTTTTTTACTAAACTCCACATATGCATTACTGTAAGTTCACAGTGGGGAATTAATGTTATTTTAGTGGTTTGTTATTTAACAGATAGAGAAACTTTATTGTTCCTGTGTTTGTCCAGTGAGTTTGCAAGACAGCATTCTCAGCTAATAAAGCAAAGACAGAATGGAGACATTCATTATCTCATTAGAAACATGTGATTGTATTGAGAATGATTTCAGTGTTGGTCAGGTGAATAGAAGTGTGAATACATTTACACAGATTGAACCTAATGAGATGCAAAGTAGCCTACAACAGGCCTGTAGCACACTGAAATTAATGAATTGCATTTTTAAAATATTTTAAAATCATCAATCAGTGGTTAAAACACATCTACTGAAAAGCTGCTCATTTAAAACTGACAGCTTTAATTAAAGCGTCATATTCTCACTAGCATTCATCACTAGCATCACCATTTAAGTAACTTAAACATAGTCTGAGCAGTAAGTTTGTTCATCCTTATCTGATGGTCTCACACAGAGACAGTTGTTTGCTGCAGAATATTTTAAATGCTTTTTTCACACAGTCCAGTGTTTTATAGCATTGATTGGCTTAAAAACTATGGCAAAGATGCATGGAAGTATGAGAATGGCTTATGACAGCGTTTACATTGAACATCTCTAATTACATATGTAGAAGAAGCAGCAGTACCTTAGAAAGAAGAGCAGTTGTCTTTCAACCACAAGGTTGAGGTATTGATTCCAGGCATCCCTTGACTATGTGCTGAAGTGTCCTTGGGCAAGATATTGAACCCCAAGCTGCCCTCTGTTTTTTTGGGGTATAAGTCCGTATGGGTGAATGTGACATGTAATTTAAAGTGGTCAATGTGACTTGAGAAGCTCTTTATGAGTACAAATAGTTCAGGGTGAAATTCCACTTGGAAGAATTTTTCTTTTGTTTCACTACAACAAACTAGTATGCACAGCTGCAGCCCTCATTAATACACCTCAGATTAGCATGATATATTTTTTAAAGTTATGCAACACATCGTAGGGTAAGTAATTGGTAATATTATATGTTGCATGTTTTTATGATGTGTAGGCTTGGTTATGATACTTAAGGACTCACTGTTTTTAGTTAAAAGAAAACGTCTTCAGATGTTTTTTTTTCTAATAAAATTTTTTATATAATGTCAAATATAGCATGGTCCGAATGGTTGGCTGCAGTAAACAAACTTCTTCATAGATTGAAAAGAATAAGGACTTTTATAAACAAAAATGACATATTTTGACAGGATCTCTCCTCAAGGTTTTATGATGGTTCTAGTTGGCTGTACTCATGCTTTCTCACCCCTCTCTGTCCTCCCACTCCCTGCTTCAACACCCTCCGCACAACACCATATTTTAATGTTTCCGCCTGTCAAGTGGTGCCAAGATGAGATGTAGGCAGGATATTGTTTTGCTGTGGTGGTTCGAGCTGTTGTGTTTCCCGTAATTGAACATAAGGCTCCGAGTACAGCTCAAAGGACGATGGGGCCAGAATGTAATACAACAGGCAAAGCAGAAAAGAAAACATTCCCGTCTCTCCATGGCTCTGGCCAATTCTTTGGTTAATTTTTTTTCCTTCCTCATTTTGTTTCCTTTCTTCCTTGAATGACTTTTGTTGCACTCTTTTTCCACTTATATTTTGTACTGTTTGATGCATTAAAAAGCAGCTCCCTTCTTTAGCCATCACAGTGATTTATTGATTTGTAAAGTTGCTTTTAAGGTTTGTGGAGTCCTTTTGGATGTCAGTGGTTATCTGCCACTCTCATCTTTTTATTCCATTAATATTTTTCCAACAGGGTTCATGCACCCCGGAGAGATGAAGGTGAATGAAATTCGACAGTTACTTTCTTTCTACTCTAGTTGTCCGTTCAGCATTCTTTCAGCATTCACTCTGATCAGTTTTATGTAATTCAAAATTCCCTCTATAATTAAAGAGATTGTCAAATGTAGCTTGGATATTGACATATTGGGGACAATGCAGAAAGTCAAACATGTCTCGATGCACATTAAGGTAAGATGTTCTGTATTGTGCTTACCAGAGACACCACACATCTAAATCTAATGATTTACTAAATTTGAATAGTGACAAATTCTTTGTATAAATGTATTTTTCATAAGGCACTTCTTTGTAAGATGTTATTCCTGCTGTATTGCTGCTCTCTCCTCGCTGCTCTTCGCTGTCTTCTTTCAGCACTTTGCCACACAGGGTTGCTGCCTCTTTGCATCCATGGCTGAACTGAGATTTCAGTCAAAAATCAGAAGTCTAGCTGAAAAAGTACCTTCTGTGGTAGTAAGCACAGAGTGAGACATTCCATTTGTAGACGGATGATATGGGGACTAGGCTCTAAATCTGAATGCAGTTTGATGCGAGACCATTTCACGAGCAGTTTGTGAATGTAAAATATTGATCTTCCTTTTTCTGCTGCTTTTCTCTACTCTAACATGTTGTCCCTCCCTGCATGTCATGTCCAGTGTTCATGCCGAAAGGACATGGTGAAGATCTCGATGGATGTGTTTGTGCGCCGCCTGCAGCCCGATCGCTACGAGATGTGGAAGCAAGGCAAAGACATTACGGTGTTGGACCACCTGAAGCCCACAGTGCTGAGCAGTCCTGAGCTAGAGCACTGGAGGGAGCATCGCGTCACCTACCGAGAAAGCCTCTTACGAAGGTGAGGCATTAAACTGCTTACACTGATGTTTTGATGCACAAGATATTGACAGGTAGTTCTCAACTCAGCCGTGACATTAACATAACTGCATCATCTGCATTTGTAGCATATAAAAGTAAAGGTGTTGATGTCATTTAAAGACGTGAACTTAGATTCTTTTTGCACAACCCCAGGGCAATGCAAAAGATGAAGCAGATTCGTCGTCTGAAGCTGGAGGAGGTGAAAGTGCTGGCAGAGGAAGGAATTGAGCTGAATGCTGCTGAATATCAGCGGCAAGTGGAGGAACGTGAGGCTCAGCGCAGGCAAGAGAGGGAGGAGCGATTAGCCAGAGAAGCCATGATGACGCTGGAGGCCATGGAACGCGAGGAACAGGAGGCGGCAGAGGCAGCTGCAAAAGCAGCAGATACTCCTGCAACAGAGGGTGAGGAGGATATAATGAATAAAGAAGACTCTAAAAGTTGTTGACATGCATTATTTTGAATGTGTAATCAGAATCAAGACAGATGTTAAATGCAGATTTCATTGTTTTCAGTTGCAATACCCCAAGCAGTAGACCAGTTGTTACTACTTTTCTGACTTTCTCTCTCTCTCTCTTTCCCTCTCTCTCTTTTTTTATACTTGTTTTTACTCCACAAGAACCAGAGACCAAACCACAGAACTTAGTGGATGATGTGGACAAAAAGAAAGTCAAGAAGCAAAAGAGGGTCTCTGTTATTCCAACTGTCACATCCGGATTTGAAGAAGCATTTAAACAGTTTGCTTCAGGCAACATGAAGAATTCAAAGAATAAAACGGTCGGTGACTTCGATGCTGTCTCTCCAAGAGCCAAGAACGTTCCAGCTCACAACAAAAAGGATGTGGCCACCACCCAGGTAACTGATAGCTAATATATTAATTCTCAATGTCAGTGTCACGAGTCAGTATTCTAAGAATATTTCTGTTGAGATGCATCTTGTAAAATTGAAGTATAATCATTGAAACTTAACATTATGAAATAACCCTGCTTTATTAGACAAGCTACGGCAAGATAAAAATGCCAACAGAGGTGAAAAAGAGTCGGCGCCACCCACTCAGCAAGCCACCCATGCGGACACCTCTGTCCATCGTTAAGCAAGACCCAACCAGTGATAAAGGTACAAGCTTTTATGTATCACTGCACATTAATGAACCCCCGTTTTGCTTCCTTTCTAAACGGTTCATTATGACAGAACTGCTTTGAAAAAAGTAAGAAGAAATACCAGTTATTAACTTCTAGTAGTTATTCCCATTAAAATGCTGAGATTGAAGAGGACACTGTTTGATTATTGATCTGCTGAAAGGAAAACAAGCCACACTTAAAGCTCCCTGTGGGGATAATCAAGGCTTCTCTCTATTACTCCGGCAATTTTTTTCTTTTTTATTTTCTGACTGACATGTATTGATCGGGGGATCATGACTTCCAATTACCTGCTTTCAAAGTCACTTAACGTTGACAGCCAGGGATCAGACTCTTGTTGTCCTTCAGAAAGGTGGATGAGGGAAGGGGAACAAGTTTCAGAGGTCCTTCTTTTCAAATCTGGTGTGGATCAGTAGTTTGACAGTTTGAAAGCAAAACTGTATCTTGACTTGGAGTGGTAAATTATTGATGTTTGTGGTGTTTTCCTGACAGTCAAAATAGATCTGGTTGTCCTCGAACACTCTGCTATTATTATTTTTCAAAGGCTCTTCTGAAAATAGTTTGTAGGCATTTGAAAGATGACAAATTATTATCAGACATCTTAATGCATCTTGTATTTGTTTACACAGTAGCCAAGCATATTTTCTTTTTTGTCCTCAGAGCTGTCCTCTTCCATTCCACTGGACAGCGACATGAAGAAACAGGAGCACCTGTGGCAGAATCACTCACCCAACTTTGTGGCAGAAAAGTCCTTCAATGCTGCAGTTGCTGGACTCAAACCATACTGTGCTGTCTGTTCCCTCTTTTGTCCGTACAGAAAGGTAAACGCACACTGCTGCAGAAGCACGCATGTCAGTGGTATTGTAATGTTAGGTACCTTTTACTTGCATGGTCTGACAGTTTAGAGGCTCTATACTTCTTCTGACCCTTCCAGGTACAAGATGCTTCCATTGTGAATGATATCCCAGATACCCCCCTACCCTGTCGTGGGAGTTCGACCCGTCCCCTCGTCCCAGAGATGTGTTTCAGTGTTGGTGCAGGAAACACAGAACCACCGCCCACCAACTATCACATTGGAGAAGATGGAACCAGTCTTCTGATCCAGTGTCCATCTTGCTTGTTGCAGGTTCATGCTAGTAAGTATTATAGTTGCAAGAAAGGTATATATCAAAATCTTGATCTGCTAGATGTCAGTATTAGCTTTGTTAGTCATGGTTTTAAATTCACTTAAATAAGTGTTTTTATTCCAGAGGCTCTCTGTTTTAGAAATTACTTTAATCACAAGATCAGGGTATAGTGTGAAGATGCCACTGAGTCATACATTTTGTTATTCGGGACTCGGATCATAAAAATTGTTATATTTTAACAGGTTAGACATGGTTGGCAAAATATCCCCTTCAAAGGTGTTCAATCTCAATCTAAACAGGCAAAAATAATCTTAAGCTATCATATAAACCTTTCTGCAAATTAGTGGAAGCAATTTTTTCCCTTTCACCTTTTGGAAATCTTGCTGATGGCCATAAATATACGTTTGCACCCACTCAGTATAGCAAGTTATCCAATGAACAAAATATTAGTAGTTTGTGTCCTATTCCCCTGGTTGTGTCCTGAGTTAAGGCATTTCACCCTCGTTGCTTCACAGCATTGCTGTATGAATGTTTAATGGTGGTTGAAATGGCTGTTCATGGTTCACTGTCCCGGGACAACTGTTGCTATACATGTAGTTTACCATCACCAAGTATGAATATATGCATATTGGATCCAGTAATTTAAGTGTCGTCAGCAGTATAGTGGAACCTAAATGTAATCTATTGTTGTTTACCAGTAGTAGATAACCCAGAATATTAAGCTCAACTTTTCAACTAGTTAAGTTTAACTTGTACATCTGTATAAAATTACGAATGTAATGAAATCTAAAATGATAAATTTGTACATGTACAGAAGGATATGAACATACATTTAACATTTAACACTTTTATTAACATGCCAGCATTCACCGCTAATAATTATAAGTTTGCAATGTGCAATTGTGACCCTACAATTTGTCTCAAAAAGGGGATATACTACCTCTGTTGTACAACAATTAATGAAAATACTCATCTCGGACATTGACACACCAGAAGTTGACAAGTTTTTATTTTTTATTTTTACAAACTACTGGTCATATTTCTTTGTCAATTCCCCCCATTAGAGCTCTCTCTAATGGTGTTGAGAGAAATAAAGAAAATCCAGAAGATGACTCAACAGCAGTGTAAAATGTCTGCTCTTATTCCCCTTTGCCATGCCCAGTGAAGCTTCCTGGTCCAACTGTCCTGGTATAGACTGAATCAGCTGTTGGAGCTAAGCTAATTCTTTTCTGAAAGCAGCAAGCCATAACCCTTCCAAGCCCTTATTTACACAGTTTCTTCCATTTTAGCAAATGCTAAAAGAAAGCTGGTTGACTTTTAGGTGTAAGCAAGCAGGTGGCTTGTTGTCATGTATGTGTTAATGAGACATTCTCATGCTCTACATTGCTTCATATTTCTAAATCTAAAGAGAATTGTTCAAGACTAAATATCTTAAAGTGTGTTTGGTGCAAATAAACAAATTTTCATTCTCTAGTTTGCAAAAAGAATAAAAAAAATAATCTTTATATGTACAGCAGCTAAATTATGTTTAAATATTTGCTCTGATAGATGTTTTGTACCAGTTTAAACACCACTGAAATGGGCACACATGCGGGCGACATATAACACACACATATCAACCCTCCTGGGTTCTTATTATCCCTAAAGCTAGAGTGCACCTTCAAAGCCTGTTCATTAGTCATCCAGGGATGAACTGAGCTCAGCTACGGAAACGGCACTGCTATTGATAAGAGGACTTCAAGCAGATAGAGCGCCTGTCAAACATGCCAGGTCTGCATCCCATGCCTCTGCTCCTCATGATTTTGGAGTGGACATCAAACTTGTCCAAGTGTTGCATAAACCTGCTGGAATCTAGACTGAGAAGGTGTATCAGGAGATATTTGATGGAAGATTTTGTTTGTGGAGAAAAAAGGGATTACTGACGGAATTGACATTTAAAATAAATCATTTTGGAAAATAGAAAACATGTTTCCATGTAGATCTGACTAAATATCAGCACTCTGCACATCTACAAATGTCATTTGTCTCCTCATTTACAGGCTGTTATGGTGTAAAGCCTGACTCTGTTAGTGATTCCTGGATGTGCTCCAGGTGTACATCAGGAACCTGGACAGTGGTAAGTGGTTGCTTCCACTGAGACTTAAGCATTAAAATGGCAGAATTTAGTGAGAACGTGTTAATATAGTCTCAGTGTGCATGTGCTGACCTACATTTATACAATTCCTACATTTACGTATGTGTTTTAGGAGTGCTGTCTCTGTAACTTGCGAGGGGGAGCTTTGAAGGCTACCACAGATAACAGGTTAGTGCTTTGGCATTTGCTTGTATGTACTGTGTGTTTAAAAATCTGAAACTTCACAGTGTTTCATTTTCCACCTTCTTTTTATTTCACATTTTTGCTCAGGTTTTCATGTTGCCTTTTCTTTCTGGCTTTGCCATCAGGTGGGTACATGTTATCTGTGCCATTGCTGTCGCAGAAGCTCGCTTCATCAATGCCATCGAGAGGGAGCCAGTGGATGTCAGTGCTGTTCCAGAAACCCGTAAGAATCTGGTAAGTTAAGGGAGATGAACAAGCAGGGATCAGCATTTAAATCCAATCAGGACCATCTTTACGTATACAGTTGTCATCCTCTTTAACTTGACTATGCTTATGGTCATTGCAGTGGTCCAATTAATTTTTTAATTAAAACTTCATCCATTATCATCCTCTTTGCTCTTGTAGTCCTCCTTACTCTGATCAGACTGCTGTCTTCTCCATTCACTGCCTGTGTATCTCTCTTTTATTTGTTGTTGCCCTTCCTTCTTTCCTGGTGGATGGATAGATGAATTTTTTTCCTGAGAAGTGGGGTAAAACAGACGCGCTCATGGGAATGGCTGAATAATCATCTGTCATTTCTCACTGCGCCAGATGAACTGCATCGATCCCATAGGTTGGAGGCAATTTCCCCATTGCTGCTGCATCTTTGAACACAACTTGCTCATACCTCCCCTTCCTCCTCTTTATTTTCATCCCTCCTTCAGTTTCTGCTCCATGTCAAGTCATAGCAGTGCTTGCTGGTACATTATCACAAACCCATAAATAATGCTATCTCACTCACTCCACTCTTCTCTGAATAATCTATCAAAAACAAGCTAGGTGACATTTGCATCAGAATGCTGTCAAAGCAGGTTTCCTCTGTTTCTTCTTAAAAAGCTTTGAGAAGAGTATGTGCAGTCTAATGATTCGGATGACTGGGCTGATCAAATGTGAACATGCAGCTGTGGAACCATTTTATTTTGTTCAGCAATCAGTATGTTCCCCTCCCCTTGAACTCTTGAATCTCTAGGATGGAAAGATTTTAAACAAGCATTTTTGGGGTTTTTTTCTGGTATCTTTTAAAAACATTCTTGGTTACTTTAGACTTTCTCAGACACTTTTAATGAATGTCAAATTCTTAAAACATATCATTCCTAAAAGTTGATGTTGCACTTATAATGATTTCTGTCTCAAGATAAAACAAATGTAAGTTGCTTAAATTAATCAATCTTAACTGCTGTCTTGTAACTTTTCAAAGTCCACTTCCTTCAACACTCAAAATACTGAACATAAAACATTGAATTTATTGTGTTTTTTTTCAGCTGGACAGTCCATGTCTTTGTGGATTAATTCTATAGCTCCCGGCGTACTTTGATACAGTCAACTGACCAAGACTGGTCTTCTGAGCAATAATATTCATTTGTGTAAATTCCCCATTAAGTTTACTATGCAAGATTATTTCAGGACTTTTTTTATACAAATAAATATTATAATAAAGTATAAATAATATTTTCCATCAAAAATCTTTATGGTGAAAACACTGGTTGATTTAATTTTAGTCCTCCAGAGTTATATTATACAGTCATGTTCTGTAATGTTCTTTTATAGACCCCTAGCAGTGTTTAGAAACACTGGGAAAGTCAGTGTTTTTGCTGTGTTTACTCAATGGCAAAGTTCAACTCTTTTGTTAAAAACAACTATACGGAAAGCCTTTCACCCGCTGATCGGGCCTGTTATTTAAAGAAGCTAGCACTTAATACAGGTATGCAACTGCCTGACCCGTATTTGTTACAGACAAGAAAAAATGACCTAGCTTGCAGCGGCCTGATATTATTTACATGCACCTAGAAGGTCTACAAATCACTGGAAGCCGTTAATTTTGTGCTTTGTGGGCAAGTCCAAGAAGTGCTGTATCAACGTATGAAATGTTATCACTCATGATTGTCACTTAATTTTGTTGTTTAGTTATAATATTTACTTGAGCAGCTACAGTTATGTCCTGTTCATATCCATATATTATGACAAGACTTAATAGTCATAGATCTACCTAAAAATAATTATATATACCTGAAATAAAATGCGCACTGCATAGTCTTGCATTGTTTTTATTTTGGCCTTCATCTAGTTTTCCTGGCTGATGGCACGTAGCCATAAAACCAGTATCTTTTTTTATATTATTTTTTTAAATGAATGCTTGCCACCTGGTATGGAATAAAAATGAAGATTTTACTCTGATTTGTACATCCCACAGCACAGCAAGATGTTATTTTAAGTTTAGAAAATGTCCTCAAAGTGGCATGTTTTTCCCCATGACTGCGCGCGCATCACTCACACACGTCACTAGCAAGGCATCTATTGAAGATGCTGTTTAAACAGTCTGACTTTAAGGCAAATGTACATTTAGGCTGTAAACTTAAATAAGCAAAAAGACTTCATTTACATAGCTGCAGATAAGTTTGCTGCTATGGGGTTGTGGGGGTTGTTCAAAACATGGCAGCTGGTGAAATATTTGATCTGCCCTACAAAAAAATGAATTATTGACATGACCATAAAGAATTTTTATTTTGCTATTGATTGGTGCTGCATTACTGCTACTTGCAATCTTTTTTTCTTTTTTCCCCAGAGGAAGTGGGTACACAAAAGAGGGAAGGAGAAGGATTTGGGAGATGCCAGATTATCACATGAGAGCCATATAGAGTGCAATATAATTAGCAAAACTGACTGCATTTAGTTAATGTGTGAAAGCCAGGTAGATATTATGTAGCAGCCATGTATGTTTTCATCAGTTATTGAGATTCTTTAAGTGGAAGGGCTGTTGTGGTTTCCAATAATTAGGCTGTAGATTAATTTATTCATATTTGGGTATTAATATAACCCTAAATAGTCCTTAATAACAGTAGGCATCTTCACACTAAGATGCCTTTAGGTGACCCACACATTACTGATCTGATCTGCGTTCACACTGAATCAAATCTGCATTCACGCAGAAGAAGAAACCTCATTTATGTATCGGTTAATGTAGAACAACTTTGGTCTCTGGTATATACAGCTAAAACACAGCTTCATCAGATCCTGGCAGTCTTTAATTGATCAGAATTTTATCAAAACGATTGGTTGTTCTTTCTGCCTGAAGAACAAGAGCAAACTTATTGCATCTTGTGGGGAACGTAATGAGTTTAATCTGTTTTTAAAATGTAACGGTCTTTCATCCAACATGCTTCAGTTTAGGAGAAATTGAAAAATGGTGATAAAAGGTAGATGGACACAAGCCAGTGGACACTGTTTGCAATAAAGTGATTACGTGGTAGAATAATTAGGTTCAGTATAACGAGTGGTCCCTACTGAAGTGACACTAGAAATCTGAGAAAAACATTCATGCAGGATTTGTTAAAGGTTGAACAAGCAATATGAAAGCAAAAAGCAAAAAAAAAGATCAGAGAATCAAAACAATGTTTTGAATGTCAAAGTGACTCTTCGGTCTGGTTTAATTAACACGTGTAAAGTGTAAAAAAAGAAAATAAATGTCATCTCTACTAACACAACTGACTCAAATGATTAGACAAGCTTGTTTTGTACAAAGGTGGAAGCTATTCTATTTTTAATGAGCAAAAACCTTTTCAAGAACAGAAGAATCAAAGATCAAAGGGATAAAAAATCTAATACGCTGTTGATTCGTTCTTATTTTCATTTTATGAAATGCCCTGAACTTACTGCAAAGTCACACTTTTCCAAACAAGGAGAGTAAAATGGTCAGATTTTTTTTCTTTTTGGTTTGTTTATAAGAAATCTTCCTTCACCATTCTCTTTTGTAGTGGATGATTGTGCATTGGTTGGAATTTTAAACAAATGTGTAAAACAGAATATACAATTGCAGATAAGATTATTAATTATTTATCTGCCTTCTTCACAAACAAACAAAAATACTAAATAAAAAGAAGTGATTCTTTCCTGAGCATGAGGAATTCATATAGATGGAAGTCATTCACTCAAACATGTGAATTGTTCGATGCAAGCAAAAAAAAAGTTACTCACCTGACAGGATTTTAGTTGCATCCAACCACCTGAAAATATAGTTTCATAGTTTAAACCTGGTCTGTATTGCAGGGACTTTTTAATGCTCATCATGCTGTTTTACAATTAGACTGTTGATTTTTTTCAGAATTTTCTTGTCAGAACGAAACAAAACTAAGCATAAAAAAGGAAATGATCTTTAACCTGTAAGAACAACCACATGATTTTTATCTTTTATTTATTTTCAGAAATGCATGTTCTGCCATAACAAGATTACAAGTACAAACCGTGGCGCCTGCATCCAGTGCACAAATGAGAACTGTGCCACTTCCTTCCACGTCACCTGTGCCCAGATAGCTGGAGTGGTGATGAAGCCTGCTGACTGGCCCTACGTGGTGTCTGTCACCTGTCACAAGCATAAAAGGAGCCCCCCAAAGGTAACTGTACATCAAGCAAGTAGAAATCACAAGTTTCCCCTCTTTTCTTTCTACTTTTTGATGGCACACATTTTTTGCAATACGACTTTAAACACACTGAGTCATAGCCCAGATCAAAATTTGATATGTTGATATGAAAAGAACCATTAATAAAATAAACAGTATAATAATACATGAAAGTGCCAGTATTATATAATTCAGTTATTGTTCATATGGTTTAATCCAGTTCAGTGTTGCTGAGGGGCTGGAGCCTATTCCAGCGATTAGCAGGCAAGACGATACGTCAGTAATATAGCAAAGAATCTAAATATAGTGAATCAGATTTGACTCAGATGTAAAATCCTGAAGCAATTTGATCATAGTTTCCTTAATGCCGTTTTTGTTTCACTTTATCCGTTTCAACACCGCCATTTGTGTTTCAAACGTATGTTGAGTGCATTTTTTTCTTTCCTACACTTAGTTGATTTAGGCATGTTATTATTCCTGAAATTTTTATAATTTCACAGTTGGGAATTTTTTTTTAGAAGTTCTACCAAATTTACAGAATATTTTAAATGTAATTCAGTTAAATGACGGTTCTGACACTATCGCTGTTTTGTTGTCTTTAGCCTCGAACAGCAGCCAAAACCCAACAAGGACTGGACCTAGGGCAAAAGATGATTGGACGTAGCAAAGATGGCTGGTACTACCCCTGCATCATCATCGGCATGGCGACGCAGACGTTCTTTGAAGTAAATTTTGATGACGGGTCATACTGCGATAACTTGTACCCAGAAAACGTAGTGGTGAGTATCTTCCTGTGTTTCTTAACTCATAATTGAAAAGTATAGCTTTTTAAACTCTGCAGATATCCTAGCAACTGATGTGAATGCTTTGTAGACTGAGCGACGTGAAAATTTAATGCCTATATCTAAATGTGACCTTTGAGAAGCTTTATGTTAGGAAGAAATGTACATTTAATGACCTAAAATCCTCAGGGATAAACATAGACTCATGATGTGGTTGAACTATGTGAGAATTATATATAGATGTTTAATGGAAATCACCAGAATTATCACAACTACTAACTGGATTTCAGAGGAATTTCATCTGCATTGAGCAGCACGAACATCATAAACTCACAAACTGGCTCCCACATTGTCCATTTCTTCTGCTTTTGTCAGAGCCATGATTGTCTGCGTAGCGGTCATCCTGAAGCAGGGGAACTGATTTTGGTGAACACGCCCGACGGTCAGATCCTCAACGCAGCCTTTGTGAAACCGCATGTTCACAAGCTCTACCAGGTGAGGAAAACACTGATGGCCTTCCTTTGCACTTTAAAGCTCTGTTCACACCACGGACTCAATACAATGAGGGACTCTGTTCAGATTGGGGGTGCAATATTGTTCTGGAAGATCACACTGCACTTCTCAGAGGAAAACAGAAATACTAAAGAAGGCAAGAAATGCAACAAAACGTGTTCATCTATTGGTTGATGCAGAACAGCTAAATAAAGCTGCATCTTATCACGACGGTCTTGAGTTTCTAATGTTTCTATCAGAATTTTTATACATCTATAAGCCATCTCTCCTGTCAAGGCAAATGAAGTACCATTGTTTGATTTGATTTGTGCTTTCACAATTCCCCAAATGGATTGCTGTATTTGCAACCCAAAAAGGAGGAAACCACTTAAAAAGTGAAGTTGTATTGCTTAAGATTTTCATGGCAAAGCAGTTCTTCTTTTAAAAGTAAAAATTATTTACGTTTTTTGTCTTTCTTGTGCGTTGTGTTAAGCTAACAAGCATCCAGACCCACAAACCCGACTATATCCCATTCTCTATATTCTATTTAAAACTATATTTATTTAAAATATTATTTGAATATTGCAGATTGTTTCTTGCTTATGTCGATATTTTTCTCTCTGCTCTTAATGTGCACCAATAAGTGTTCCTTACTCGCTTTAGAATAATCACGGAAATACGTTGATTAATCTGTTGTTTTGTCATTTTTGTTTAGGTTGAATTTCAGGACCAAAGTCAGCTGATGCTCAAGCAATCAGAAATCTTCCGACCGGACCATGATTTACCTAAACGGGTCAAAGCCCGGCTAGTGAGTATGCTAGTAAAACTTCCATACATCCAATGTAGAGGTTAAATGAGTAAAGCAAAGTTTGTGTTTGTAACATATTAGCTATACTTACAATGATCCTATTATCTTATTATTATTATTATTATTATTATTATTATTATTATTATTATTATTATTATTATTATATATTTTACTTTATAGCCTAAAATTAGTTCCAAAAGACAACATAGAAAAGTGAAAGCTGGGCCAGTAAAGTGCAAACTTAATACTTATTTTGTATTGGAAACAATTTTTTAAAAATGTTTGTTCAGTTTGATCAATGAAGGCAACAAGACTGATTACCAAAATCATTAGTGCATAAACAACTGATTCCAATGTTGCCATACCCATCTTTGAAATGTGGTTGATGCTGTTTTACGCTATCATCACGCATATTTATGTGGTTGTCGAGAAAGTTGTGGAGGAGTTCAGAATGAGGAAGCAGATGGGGCCCAGGTTTAGCTTCTACTTTCTCGTGCCACTTCTCTTCTTATCGTTCTAAGAGAAGTGAGAAATGAAACAATTGAGGAAGAACAGACACCACACAGTTAAAAGTAACCTTTCAACAATCATTAACCTTGTATGTTCTGTCTGCTCTCAGGCTATACCAGCTGCACAGGAAGACGTTTCCCCAGCAGATGAAGCCCAAGCAGCTAAACGCCCCCGACTGCCCCCCAGTTCAACCCTACTTGCTGATGCTCCAATGGAAACCAGTAATTCATCAGTTGGCCCCGAAACTGCAGTACCAGCAACGATGCATGACAGTATTAGTACGTCACCGGCCTCAGAGCCTTTGTCTCAGTCCATTGTTACTCCACAGGAAGCTCTTGTTCCTTCTAGTGGCAATCGGATGGACACAGAGACCCCTATGGACACCCTCACCAATTCACTCACAGAGTCGCCCTTGGTCTCGGACCCCTTGCTGACGCCACAGTCCAACCCCTTTCAGGCTACTTTGAACTCCGACCCCCTCTTGTCCACCCCGTCCCCTCTTTTTCCACCCCAGCACATGCCCAACAGCTACACACCCAGCAGTGGCTACGTTTCCTACATGGAGACTCTCCTTCACTCACATTTTCCTCAGGACGAAGGCCCCGGGCCCCTGTATTAAAACCTAACCATTGTTCTTACTCGGCTAGAGGAGGCTGGGCTCATAGGAAGTAAGCTAATGGAGTGCTGTATTGTTGGACAAATGTTTCGCCTTTGCCGGCTCTGAGTGGGAGAGGGAAACAACTTGGAATCACTAGCGCTCTTTTAATGCATGTTACTTTTCTATTTTTATGTAAATGTATTTGCAGTGGTGCTTTAGTCTGCTCAGAAGCAGCAGCTAAAGAGCACGGGGTTTTTCCTTTATTTTTATTGACATTGTTGTTATTATTATTATTATTTTTATTGGTGAATTATTTTGCTAGTTTTTCAATGTGTTGCTTTAAGTTTTGTTCAGCTGCTGTTTTATTTTCATCTTAATATAAATATGTTTGAGCGACATCAACTCCATACCTCGTTGCATTTACTAATTAATAGCACACTCCCTTCTTTCTATAGGAATTGCTACAATGTCCTCTCTGTAAGGAGGCAATCATTTGTTTCTTTTTCTCTTTTTTTTTCCAAACAAATAACCAGCAAATCTATTTTTAAGCCCGCCAGGCTTTGAAACCGGTAAAGTTAGTGTCAAGTTATTCATCTACAGGATATTTCCAGCGAGGTGTTCCAGTGAGGACTGCAAGAGGAAAATGAAGAAAGAAGTTAAAAAGAAATGTATTGTAGTGGGAACTCAGTATTTAAATGTCTTAGTCAAATATTGAAAGAATTATTTGTAATAGAAAATAACTGTTAAATGCAAACACTAGTAGATTTGTCTGCAGGATGCATTGAATTTTGTGAAGATGTGTCACAGTAGTTAACAGAAAACATCTTTTATGTATTGACTTCATATGGCGGCTCCACTATTTTTTTTTAACACCTAAATCTCTCAGGGTTCCTACATTTGGAAATAAATTTTTGATCTCCAAATGTTCAACTTGTTTGGGCCGACCCAAAAGTTTTGTCACACATATTGGGCTTGAACATGTGTGTGTTTCTGTTCTTCTGTACTTTACTCTCTAAACCAGGCAATGTATGGTCACATGGTCACTATTAGCACTTCAATTGGCCAAACATTGTTGGAGAAAGTAAAGATATTTGTGTTAAAGGAAAAATATGTAGGAACCCTAAAATCTGGATATATTTCACCCTTCTTGGTTTATATTTTGTATATATAAATCAATATTGTAATTAGCTGAATGTCTGTTTTCTATTACTGTACCCTTCCTATGTTCATTTTTCAGAACTGAAGTCACAAACGTGGCTGCACATTCATTTTTATTTTTTTTACAGTAGTTTTGCTGTTTGATCACAGTTTCCCAATAATTAACATTTGTCTTTGTTTTGGTTTTAACCAGATGTGGCTACTCTGTGCTACAAAGGTGCTACAGAAATATTAAACTACTGATACCCCCCAACACTGTTTGGTGTATATACCACAAGCCTTGTGTTGTGAATCAAGTTTATAAATGTCACAAGTTTCTTCTTTTCTTGTTGAAACTGAAATGTTTGAACAGAAATGAGCTGTTTCCATTTGACATTCATCAAAACATATTAAATCATGGGGATTAAAGTGGGTTGCCAGTCACCAACTTGTCTGAGTTTGTGTATTTCCTACCACAAAGATCCAAAAAGTAAACCGGATGAATCTCTTGCATTTAGTTGAAATATTTTAGCATCTATATTTAAATTAATATTTAGCTATGCGGTTGGCTGTAAATCATGGCGTGTCCTTCCTAGTGACTATCTGTACCAGTGGTTTATAAATCTGATCATGTTAACCCCTAAACGCCTGAATTCAGAAGAACTGAGCAGAAACATCCCAATTGTAAAATCTGACAACTGTATTTGATCCTTTAACAAAATCTGGAAAAAACATGAATTTTTTGCTGTATATTTACTATTTAAAACAGTGAAATAGGTCAAAATGTGTAAATCGTGTAATCTTCTGTTCTCTGATACTCTGAAGTTTCTACCGTAAAGTGATGCAAAGTGTCTCAAACAGTATGTATTAAATATAGTACGTTAGGCCTTAAGGGGTTAAACAGACAGCAGCTCTCCTGCGGTTTGCTCAGCGATGATGCAAACACCAAGGAGCTTTGTCTCTTGAATATTACACCCTATCAAACAGCACAGGGTTTTTTAACCACCTATGTGGTAATAAATGTCTCCTCTTAACATCCAAAGTGCACAAGCTAAGCATACTGCAGGTTGGGTTCACATTCTTTACATACTAAATGAAAAATACCTACATTGGAATTATGTTTATGCTTTCCTGTTGAAATGCTCATGTTGTAAGTGCAATGATCCACGGATAAAGAGATGGTAAAATTAATTTGCAGTTCGAACACCAAAACCTGTTGTTTTTTCCTCACATTAGAATCTTAGATTGTCACACACACAGTGGGGAACCATGCTTTTGTGCTTCCTTCCTGAGAACATCACACTTGTTATTTATACATAGCATATGAAATTAGTAAGGACAGCTAATTGCATGAACAGAAGCCCCCTTAAAAAAATTCTACCAGGTTTCCTGTTAGGAAATGTCACCTCTGCAAATGAGGTGTGCTTTTTATTTCGGTGCATGTGAGAGTGTTTTCCATGTCTAAACACACAGTATGTTCATCCGGAGGTAACACACACTGTGTACACCTGCACATGTGCACAGGCTGACAAAGCATGCATGTTACAGTTTATTCTTAAAGCAAAAAAAGTGTCTTTAAATATTAAAGATTAGTATTTTCCTCCAAGAAACTCCATTAGTCTGCTCAAGGCTCAAATTTCACAGACTTGTCAGCAGTAACGTGTTTTTTAGAGGCTGTTTCTGAATACTTTGCAAGCAGTGCTCTCTAAAAGATCAAAAACAAGGGTAGTGTCATGATGCATGTACATTAGCATGTCATACAAGATTGTGACCTGTTTGTGTCCTGTTTGAGATAATGAATTATACAAATCTGAGACAAAAGTGATGACATCACTCGAATATGAATAGCCTGTTTTCACTTTACTCGTCGACTTTCTTTAAAGTTTAGAAACCTAATTCTAGGAGTTAGAGGCAATGAACTCAAATAAAGGTCATTAAAAGACCAAGACATCTTTAGCCTTTGGATGATTTGTTGATTTGGGCATTGGTTTTTCCTAAGCATACACATGTGCACAATCACATGCACTCTTCCACTACTATCAGTGCATATGCCAAGCTCGGATTGGCCTCGCTGGATCAGGATGGTCATTAACATTCTGAAGTGGCCGCCGTCTCTTTGCAGAGGAACTGGGGACGTGCCAGCTTGGCAATTACTTTAACAACTCAAGAGTTTGATTTCTTTATTCTGCTAAACCCAGTCAGGGGTAAAACTAAGGAGAAACAGGAGAAAGGAGACTCTTCAGGACAAAAGTTTATGCTGGTCCAGCTGTAGTTTAGTTGAACAAAAAGGGAAAGAAACTTTGGATGTTTTCGGGTTTTAAATTCAAGGCAACACAGTGAACTAAATGTGCTACTGCTGCTGGAGAAGCCTCACATCAGAGTTAGTATGTCCATCAAAATGTCCTTCACCGTGACATTAAAACCTCTCACCTAATGGTTGACTATCAGGGAGCTGAATGGCCCGCATGGAAATGAAAGTACTAAATGCAGTGGGATCTAATTGCAGATGAAAGTGGCAATTATGTTGACAAGCTGGTTGATATGACAGGCCCCATTATAGCCTTAAGCTTTTATTACATTTCTGCCTAGTAAATCACATCACTAAGCAGTATCCCCATAATGACTTTGTCGAGTTCAATCTGTCACCACTGTCTTTTGTTTAAAGGGAATAAGACTGAATTATTGGAGGTGCCTCTTCTTTATGAACTCTAAATATCAAAGACTTGGTGACTTGATAGTAGATGTCTTGTCTTTTCAATATCCACTTAGACGCTCTCAAGGGGCCATGCTGAAAATAAGCATGAAGAAAACCTGTTGAAAACAGACGAGTATTATTTTAAAAAGAGCGGGAGGCTTGGGTGTTGCATGTGTGGAGAGGGAAACATTCACTGGTTCACCAAAGCCACAGCCATATATCGGTCTTTATTTTCATGTAGATCTAAAATATAAAAGAAAAGGCTGAACATTTAAATGTTTTATAAAGGGTGTTTATATAGTATGTCCAATAAAGATGGCAGAAATTCAACAAATTAAAAATCCGATTGGGAGGCAGCAACAGGAGTCCAAGGCTGGGGTTACATAATGCTTTTTAGACCTGAACAATATGATCTGGAAACCTCAAAAGCTTATTATTATACTGTGTTTTGTTTGCCAACTGATCGCAAGGATGTTAATAAAATAACCACTGAACTTTCATGCCCTCCTTACAAAGCCTAATTCAGCAATCTATCGCATTGCTTCAATCTTTTATCACTTTCTCCTTTATTTATCTCACTTTATCTGCTATCATTCTCTTGTATTTCTTTGCTGAATCAGCCATGGTTTAAGATTCAGTGTTCATTTGCATGTATGCATGAAAGGAAATGTGTAAGGAAATGTGTACTCAGGACTAGCAGTCTACGACATCCTAAAGCAAATCTTTAATATTTAATCCTGTTTAAGAATAAATAACCTGTGCTGATATCCACTTGTTGACATATGATGAGGTAAAGCTATCCTGTAATTCCCAGGCAGTCACACACACTGGTGGAGGGGAGTTCTCAGCTCCAGGATGCTGCAGGGCAATGACTGCCCTGGGACTTTGCACAATAAATGTCAGTGTGGAATCAAAATGAGTTGTAAATACAGAGTTTTGAGGTTGTAAACTTGTGTTACTTTAAGTAATGTGAATACCATGGTTGCCAGGTTTCAATCAATGGGTCACCTGATTATTCAGTTTTCTGCCATCTTGTCACCTGTCTCCTCTTTCTCCAGCTTCTGACACAAATTAATATCAGCACGGTATCTTGAATGATGTGATGCGGAAACAAGCAAGAATGCATTGATCCATCATAAGCACATGAAGTATAAAAGCAGCTATTATCAGTGTTACACTCACCTGACAGATGTGAAATAAAGCTGTAGGCTTTAACAAAAATACACATGATGCAGTGTATCATTAAATTCACACTGGTTTATAATAATATGTCTTGAGTTGGCATATCTCACTATATAAGGCTTTTTTGTAAAATTACATAGGAACTAGCATGAAAATCTGTTTTAGCAGGTCTTATGGAGTGATATATCCCCCCCAGCACCTATTATTTACCAAACATATTACAAATTAATTGAACCAGCCATCAAATTCAGCCTCTGATATATCATATGTCACTGTGGAGGAAATTATTTGTTAACATTTAATAAAGCCTTGATGAATGAATCTCAAGCCAAATTGTTTTCTGTGTTAAATTAAGCTGAATAATCAGGGAGTTAACATCACAGAATGCTTTCATGGTACTGTCTGAATACACCCTTAAGTAACTTTCTATCTGTCATAGTATTTATAACACACATCAATATTAGTCTTTACTTTCAGTGGCAGATCCAGCCCAAAAGTGATAAAAGATAAAAAAAAGTGTTTGTATTCTTCTCAGGACATGTAATATAACATTTTTTCCAAGAAAGTGATTTTTTTCATAAAGTTACGAACATGTCTAATTCAAATGGCTACATACGGCTGGGCACTGCACAAAACATAATGAATCTTACACCTTAATGTGTTAAACCATCATCAACAGGAGAAACATTTTTGTGAGTCTCCACAGTAAAGGATGCATCTCTGAGCTCATCTGTGTTCATCACACCTAAGCTGTATGGAAATTCACAAAACATGCAGGACACAGTGACATACAGCAATACATGCAGATGTATTTGGTCTTTCATGTGGCTGCAGCATCATGTTTGCATTTATCACCTTGCCTAACCTGACCTCACGGGCTATTTTGAGTGTGGCGTCCCTCTGAGTCTTCCTCTTTCCTTTTCCTTTCTCTCTCACCAAAAGAGTCACAAGAAACCATGAAGCAATTGACTAGTATTAAAAATGTCCCGGGTGATGCATGATGTTCACTTTTGGTTACATGATTAATCATAATTTTCTACATTTTGAACCAAAGGGGTGATTCCTGCATAGAAAGGTTCACGGATAAGCCAGCAGCAGTTGGTAGGAGTAGCTTTTTGTTGGCCAGCTTGACTTCAGAGGAAATTATTTGTAGTTACACAAACTGACCACTGAATAAACCTCAATGGAGCATGACAGCACAAAACAATTAAAAGGTTTATATGCAGTTTCACCATAGAAACCAATGCATTGGTTAGAAAACTACTTTCTAATAGCTGTCCACTGCAGTGACCATTATGCACCAGGGGGCTTGATAATTTTATTCATGGTTTGGCCAAGGAGTGGCAAGAAATCTAGGAAAAAAGTGCACTATGTGCAGAACCCTTTCCCTTTAGCCTATGTTAATTAAGTTAAAAGATAGCCATAAAGATTATAGGACAGGACTGACATCAACTATCTCTTTTATGAAAGTTGAAGACCACAATTTTTTGTGCAACACAATAAAACATCTCACAAACATCCATATCTACTGCTTTTGCATAGTTTCTAACACAGAAGACAACTAGATTCCTCTGACCATATTCGTAGCATTTTTAAACAAATGCATCTAGTAATAATGATCTAGTACAGTTTTGTGGTGTTTTTCTATCACATCGTTGGCCGTTGCTGAAAATGTTCATTATTGTGTAACATTTAATGTCTCTGCACTGGAGCTTATCCAATAGTTAAAAACATGTCATTCTGGTCTATCCAGAACAAAGGTGGATTCTAGTGTGAGGGCTGGTTGTACAGGTTTACAATTGATACTAAAATACTGTGGTATCTCAAGTGAAAGCTCCCAGTAGAGGCTTACAGATGCTAAGGAGCACAGTCAAGCACAAAGAAAGTCCTATGGCATCCCAGCACAAAGTCAACCCCGATGAGACAAATCTGATCAACATCAGCATAAGTGACAACGTTGATACCTTTGTAACCCGGGTTATAATATGCTTTCATGCTGTATGATATTGTTCAATCTGATCAAGCTGTGTGGCTCACACACTTCTAGTAGTTAAGTTGTGATTAGCAGCATGATGTGGTGAAGTGGGGTGGTGCAACCAATCAGACATGAATAAAACCACCTGGTAGACTGTTAGCAGAAGAGGAGTGGGGATGTCACCTAGGAATGAGCTACAGGTTGGTTTTCACTCTGTTTCTTCCACTTTTACCTGAAGTATAGATTATTAAGTAACTGGTGTATTTGTTAAATCGTAGGAGCCCACTACTGTGCTGACTCCGTGAATAACTCCATGAATGATTACCATAATGGAACTGGTGAGTGATTTGTATGCTAAAGGAAACCATTGTCATTTATATCTATAGGCGCGGTTAGCCGGTCAGCTAGTAACTTTCTGATTTTCCATAAATGGTGATGACTATGACTAAGTAAATTATAAAATATGGAGTGTACTTAATACAAAGGAGTATTTGATACCGGCACATGATTTGTTACTATTTTGTTGATGTTGAAATGTTGTTTTGATATGTTTGTTTATTTTCTCATGTTTAAGATTTTAAATGATGATGCAAATATGTATTTATGGTAATCTGAATTGTGTTGTGTGCACATAAATGAGGAAGTTTATGTGAACTGTGGTTATTTAGGCCAGGTGTTCCAGGATGGCAAGCTAGAAGAGCAGTGCTTCCAGGCAGGATAAGCTGAGGAGCTAAGCTTAGAAGGATCCTGAATCCCTCCTGCCAGGCTGGTAGGGGGCTTTCTGGTGCTCATTTTTCTTTCCCGGAGCCCATTGAGCATATCTATCTACCCTCCTTTTGCTGCTGCCCACAAACATACCTTATTTTAATTTTTTCCACATAATTTTTTCCTTTCTAAACTTTGGACTTTACAACCCAGATGTGGCTTATCAATGGGGTGGGCGGATTGCCAGTGGAAATTGGGGTTTCTTGAATTATGTTTAAATGATAAAGTGCTCATGTATAAATGTAATGTATGTAAAATTTCTTGTTCACAATCTGACTGTATTGCCCAGTTTCACTTTAGATATAGATATGGGCACCAGTTCTGTTGTGTTTTCACCTCCTACACCTTCATCAATTTTACTTTTATCCCACGTAAAGGCTTTATTATAAGGAAGATGTCTTAAAATGCCTAAACTGTGAGATCCAGTCTTTGCACTTTAACTTCAGGTACTGAAAAAGATGTTGAAACTTTCTGGGGAGCAAGTTTAAAAAATAAAAAAAAGAGAAAAAACATTGTTGGTAAGTGCTGGGCTATATTAATGAAGTGAATCCTCATCCAGTCACACGCAACAAATAAATGGCCACCCCTTGAAGCTCTTAATCGGCCCATTAGTCTTTGAGCGACCATAGCATCGTCTTTTTTTCTCCTTTAGTGTCTTGTTCCTTTTAGACAACACCACATGCATCCATCACCTTGTATTTGCATACCGGCCGCACACGCTGACAGAGCTGAGTGCACAGCTGGAGATGCTACATCATATTTATTCCCTTACTGGAGCAATAAACACTGCTCCCCAACTCTCAAACATCTCTTCTTTCTCTCCTGCCATCATTACAATACAAAAATTAATCGCTGTTCGTACATCTAACCTGAAAACTCCCTTTGAGTTTCTCTACTATATATCTTCTCATTTGTATGTCCCCCTGCTTGATCTGCTTGTGTCTTCTTATGATTTGTGCATTTAAGTGAATTTGCTCCTCCATCTGTTACTTTTATTTGCTGATGTATGGATTCAATCATAAAAGGCTCTGCAGAAGAGTGCGTCTAAATGACTGAGATGAAAGATGAATATGCTAAGTGATGGCAGGATTTTCTCCTCTAAGTCGGCCTAATGAATCACCAGGTGGTGTCCTGTGTGGCTTTAAGAGCTGCACAAACAAAGAGCACTGACATTTTTATATGTATGTGGCCCCCATTTTCCTGCACATTCACTGCTACTGTGTGCTGCACACTGTTAATTCACACCCATTTCAGACTTGATTAACTTTTAGCCCATCTGAGTACCATCATCAGTGATGCCTCCCGAACCTTTGTGAAAATTTTCTGTTTTACTCCTTGATAGAGATCAAAATTGAGGTTACTGGAAAAAAAACAATTTATAATCATTTACAGGATAAAACACATTAAAGGACATTTTAACAGGCACATTAGGAAACTGTTAAAACCCCTGCTTGTTGCCAGGGTTGTTAAGGCTGCAGGGTGTCTTTACTTCATTCCTTTGCAAGATGTTTTTTAATTACATTTGAATGGAGAGACTTCCACTACAGCAAAGCCAGGCGCTGCTGCTGTTTTCCTTTGTATGAAACTTCTGACTGTAGAGCTTGTAAAATGAGGATGCTCATTTACTTTGCAAGCAAGTCATAATATAATTCCACTGCATCTGCTCTGCAGCTGCCTCTAAATTGGTTTGTTTTTCACATGCAGATTTGGGCCATTTTTGTATAGTTAAAAGCACAAAGTGAATGTGTGTTCATTTTTTTAAAATGTGTGTCTGCAGTTTATGTGAGGAAAATCATTCAGCTGCCTGATTTATATGTGTCTCATGCTTAAGTTAGCTGTTTTTTTTTATGAGAGGTTGACATTTTGACCAATTACAAGCTGTCTTAATAGCTGAATCAGCATCTAAAATGAGGGCTTGTTCTTTGGTTTATAAAAAAAAAAGAAAAAAAATGCATTTAATAATTCCAGAAAATGTGAAAAACATCTGAAAAGGGTGTATTTCTATCCATGTCAAGATTTACATTAATTACATACAGGTTAACCTTTCCCCTTCTGGTTAAAAGACTCTGAGCTGTGGCTAGTGACCGAAAGAACGAGATCACCAATTCAAGCGGCTCTTATAAGTTTGCTTCGCAGGGTGGTCGGGCTTTCCCTTTAAAGAAAGCATGATGAGCTCAGTCATCTGGAACGCTCTCAAAGTAGAACCACTGCTTCTTCAACAATCTAAAGGACCCAGATGAGGTGGTTGCATCTGGTTAAGATGCATCTTGGTCGCTTCCCTGGCAATGTGGTACAGGTCTGTCCCTCTGGGAGGAGACCCTGGGACATGCTGGGAAGTGGGTTTCATGAAGGTTTTGAGTTGATAACATACCCAATCTCACTCCAAAACTTAATCACACCTTAATTTGTTCACTGTGCAAAATGTGACCATTTCACAATGAGGGCTCTGAATCATGGCCATGTTTAATTTTCCATATCATTTCTATGGAAGTATCTTTGGTCTCGTGACTCATGAACTAAAAAAAATATGGCACACCTTCCTTTCATTTTCCATCTTTTAAGACAGATTGTAGCTTCAGCTTAATTTTGATAACTATTCCAGCAACAAATGTACTTTTATTTTCCCAGGATCCACTTCTATGGTTTTGTACTAGTATAGCACCTTTCTACACATTAGTGCACTCGGAGCGCTTTGACACTATTCAGCCATTCACCCATACGGTGACGCAAACACTCGCACATTTACACATCGGTGACGTAGCACTGGGAGCAACTGGGGGTTCAGTGTCTTGCTCAAGGACACTTCAACACATGAACTGCCAGAACTGAGATTTGAGCCACTAACTTGCTGGTAAGGATGACCCGCTCTGTGTACCACAGCCACCCCGGTTTATGTGCCAGTATATGATTAATAGTTTTTATTTCAAAGTATATTTTAATTTGATAAACACAAAAATTTTGTGAAATTTAAGCTGAAGTTAAAGGTGGAGAAATATCTGCACACTGCAGCTTTCCAATGTATGATTCTGTACCTCCATTTTCCAAAAAACTGCTGTTTCATGTGGAATTGACCGTATTGGATGTGACGCATGGTTGTAAGGAAGTGACGGCTTTAAAGCATTTTCTTCTTTCTGTATTTTCTTCGGGTTAGTCCCAATTTAGTGTCCTTGTTTCACAGCAAGGTGCCAGCTGAAATCTATAGTGTACAGATGTTGTCACTAACAGCGACACATCAACTCAGTCATGCTGTTAATGTCTGGTGTGAAAATCTCTATGAATAGCACTTCCCAGAGGAGATTCCATTTTCTGTATGTTTATGGAGAAGTATAAAAATATGCTGCATGTTCATGTGTGCAGTTTAGATCTGCAACACTGCATGTTAGATCTGCACACATTTAGTCATGTCTTTATGCATTTACTGAGTGTGCATAAGGGTGTAATAAATGACTGTGTGTGTGGTAGAGATGCTTGCACATGTGTGCTTGTCAGAGCAAGAGAGAATGATAAAATAATTTTAACACAATTTATTCAGTACACATTTATTTTGAGAAGTAATTACAGGGGATTTTACACATCAGTGTTGGGCAGAATTGCTACATAGCTATCTGAGGAAAAAGAGGAGAAGGGAGCTCTAGAAAGTATTGTGCAAAATGAATTCAAATTTCCTCAGATAAATGCCACGACTTGTTCAAAAGGAAAAGTGGAGTAAAAAATCCATCCCAGCTACAGTCTGTAGCCTGCTCCTCATCTCTGCTGGAGATTAGCAGCCCGAGGTGATCTTGGCTATTTCTACCATTTCATAGGTGATGCTTTTTCTGAAACGGAAGTAAGTCAAGTTCCACTGTGGCTCTGGAATTTCACAAGTAAGATGAATGCTTGCAGAAATACAAGAAGCATGTTTTAAAACAAAACTGTATCCTTAATTTCTAGCCTATTTTGTTTAATGTGTTTTGTGTTAAAAACGAGCTGGGACCACACCCTTAAAGGAGAACTTCGCTTTTTTTTAACCTGGGGTCTGTTGTCATCTTTCCTTCCATACATGTGAGTGATGTAGA
>JBAMHV010000015.1:9151293-9163187 GCA_037177535.1 Pseudomugil gertrudae
CCACGGTCCCACCCCACACGCTAAATTCTAGACTCCACACGCTAATTAGTACACGCAAATTGAGATCTTAGTAGATTCGGCCCTTGGTGTAGCCGAGTCACTGAATTTAGCCCTTACAAAGGGCAACTAAAGGGTGGGAAAGACTTTACCAGGAGGGCAATATTCTCAGAAAGGAAATAAATATGTTCCTCTTGCTAAGACCAAACTCACATAAACTGTTTGGGTAATACTAGTTTTGGAGGTGCCATACTAACTACCCCACTAGCTCAGTTCTGACGGTAGTTTTTAACACTACATTACTAGAATTTATACAATTTAAAGGTATTTACCCCTATCTTGTTGCATTACATAACCCAACATTCTCCTAATTTATCAAAATAGATTTATTCAAACATGACAAAACCTCATCTCTACGTGCGCTCCTCAAAGTGATCCACATTTTCATGATTTGTTTATTTCCAAAACTTCTGCTATAAAAAAAGCTGTATGGAACAGACCAAAACCCACCTGTCAGGAAGAGACAGGAGCAGTGGGAGAAAGCAAGAAGAAAAGATTGAGGATGAGGGACTGTTACAGTTACTGAGCAATAACCACATCAACTGTAGTTGCTGAACAGCAGTGACAGTTTGTCCCAGTTTTCACATCAGAAAAACAATTCCTCTTCTTACTAAAAATTATTACGGAGCATTTCTATCAGATTTTATATTTCTCCTTAGACTTTTCTGGGTCTCCTATGTATTGTTTTTGTGTTGGAAGCTGCTTTAAAAACATTTAAAATCACAGATTCTTCAAGATGCCTTCAATCCCTCTGATAAACTGACTGATTTAGTTTTGAACAGCTTACTTCCCTCATATCTGTTTTGTTCATGTGCATGCTCATTTCCAAAAATTTTTCTGATATATTTACTGTTTGAACTGTTCCATGAGCAGCATGAAAACCCCACAGCTCCTCCTCAATCTGGGGTTCGACTATTAGAGAGGACCCGCCTCTCCAGGACCCCCTGAATAGACTTTCCCTGGGAGGCTGAGGACTGTGATCCCCCCTGTAGTTGGAGCACACCCTCCAATCTCCCTTTCTGAAGAGGGACCACCCCCTGCCAGTCCAGGAGCACTGTCCCAGATATCCACACAATGCTGCAGAGGCGTGTCATCCAAAACAGTCCCACAGCATCCAGAGCCTTAGGAAACTCTTGGCAGATCATGGGAGGTTTTTGAAGAATGCCCTCCAGCAACCCACATCTTCCCAGGTTGAGGTCATCAGCCCCCCCATCCTCACTGTATACAGTGTTGACAGAGAACTGCTTCTCCCTCCTCCGTTGCCGGATGTTGGACCCGTATCGAGGCCACCAGAAAGTTGTTCAAAATGGCCTCACCAAACTTAATAATTTACCTATTTCCATGAGCATTTTAATGATCTTATTAATCAGTATGTTATTGTTTTCTTAGAACAGTTTTTGTTGTCAAGCATTGTATAACATTTATGATGGGTGCTTAGAGATAAAAAAGGAAGGTTTTGCTCCTTTCTGTTCACAGTAAGACTGTACTGTACCACATGTTAGCAGGAGGTTAATTAAAACCCATCATATGCAGGCAATTAAAATCATTTTAAGGATTTGTTACTGTCTTTATTATTTAATTAGCCTACAGCCAAATTCCCTGACTTTTAATCTGAATTTTTGCCTGTGCTGCCTCACAAATTCTCTGTCTCATCTAAACTCAAAACAAATCAGCTGATAGATTTTCTTTTAACCTTTGTGACATTTTCACACTTCTACACTGACAACATATTTTAGGACCAAATGTTAATGTTCCAAAGTTACATAACCTTAAAAACAACTAACCTTTTAACTTTAATTAAATGAACTCTAAAGAACATGAACTTTGGTTAATTGATGACTAGCTCTTTGTAAGCTACCAGTGAACTGGAAATTAACCTCTCCGGCCCTTCAGGGACTTAATTCAGAATGAAATCCGCTGTTTAGGATGGAAAAAGCCACAAGGATGTACATTTTTATACATTATACAACTGATGTACATTGTGACAAAGACTCAGTCAGTAAATGATGAGGTATGGCTAATCATCACTGAGTATTGATTATATTATTTCATTTAAGTTCTGGTTACATTTGTTGTAAACAAATAATTTTATTCCATGGTCTTAGGAAATATGTTCTGCAAATCAACAAAAAAAAATACAATAATAAAAGATAGTTAAAAAAAGTGGAAAAATTAACATCAAAAGTTGTGTTTAATGTGCAGACCTGCTGTATTTCCTATTCCAAGCCTAAGCATTATGCAGAGCCAGCTCACGTCATTCTTTTTATGATTCTCATTATTATCACTGAAATAAGAGGTTGTGTTACACTTTTACACAGTAGTTTCACAGCATCACTGCTATATTTCAGCTTAGCACCTCCAGTACAGATGAAAAGTTAAACTATATTATAATGTTAGATAAAATAATATAACTTTAAAATAACCTCTTTTCTCCGTTTCTGAACTTTTTTAGAACCCACCTGTTAACAACCACTTAAGATGCACAAATATTCTGGTCTGTGGCCTCTCTCCCGCAACATACGGTGTAGGTCTGGTTCTGGCCAGATCAATTAAAAATGATAAATGACGACTGGTGGGGGAGTTGTTAATATTTTTCTGTATCTGTTCACTTTTTGTTTCAAGACAGTGCACAAGGAAAGGGCACCGGTCAGACCTCTTTTTGTGTTTGGATGTTACAAAGCCGGAACACACGCAGAGTGGTGTGCCCTAGCAGTCACCTACATGGGCTCTGGTGTTATATGTCATTACCTTGTTTGTTGTCACATCTCTCAAACTCTCTCAAACTGATATCATGACTTCTTTTTAGTGGCTTGTGACACTTAATAAATTGTCGGAAACATATCATGTTGAAAAGCCTCCCCCATGTCGGTGTAGTTTTGTTCTTTATCTCCACAACAGAAAGCTGGCTGGCTTGTGTGGCACTGCCTTGTCAGGCAGCCTTGCCAATGAACTAGAGCCACTCAGACTCATTATTTCCCTTTCTCAGCCTACTTTGCCACCTTGATAAATGTATATGTCTTGTGTCATCATTTTTAGAAAGAGGCCCTGAGCTGTCAAACCCATCCTCCAATATACACACAAGTCAGTTGCAATGCTCTTCATTGAAGATGGATTGTTACTTTAACACTGGTGACTAATGGGCAGATGTAATCTGTAGAACATTACAGAAAGGAATGAGAAAATAGGTTTGATTTTATGAAACAACATGGTTTATTAGATTGTATTATTTATTTTAGCCAAGAATACAATATAAGGATGACTACTTTTTAAAATGATATTTTCTCAGTATGAAAGTAACTACAGTACGTTAACAGTACTGTTTTTTCTGATATTTAAACACAAAACTTCAATGTTTTTTCTTTTTAGTATTTGTTGGAAAAAGGTTTTGCACATGTCACAAAAGCCCCAAACAACATTTAAGATGTATAATATGACAAACATCTGTGTTGTCAAAGATACCGTCTCCATGGTAACGGCTTTATGAACCCAAGGATTTGTTCTTGAGAAAGTAATCTAATAAAAAAGTTGTTAATAAAAAAAATCTGATTAATTTAATTATACCTTTTAAAGTTTTAAGCATTTACTTACCTTGAATTCTTTAAATGAACCCGTTAAATATGTGGTGTGCAAGTTAACTTCAGCAGCCTGTTACTGTGGACGTACATTTATAATTGAATACATATTTTCTATGTAACATATTAGATGTAAAAAATAAATGCTGGAAATTCCACATGTATTAATTTAACTGAGAATTTCAACTGCCACTCAGACTCTTGATATAAGAAACCCATACATCTCATATTAATGTAGTAACTCAAATGGTGATTGTCACAAAAATGCTGATAAAACTATATTTATAATTTAAAAAATAGATTTTCTTTTCTGCATTTTGTTCGCTTCTGCAAAAAAATAAAAACCTAAATTGACACTGGGATGACATTTCACATTATATTCATAGGACAGGAAGAATGAATCAATCCTTGTTCATAAACTATTGAATGCTTAGAAAATATTAACTTAATAGTACACTGCAAAATTTCCCCATAGAAAACCCCCAAATAAAGGAGAAAACAAACTGTCACATTGTTGTTTATTGTATCAAAATAGTTATAGGGACATTATGTTTACTTTTATTTAGTTTTTAAAATATTATTTAAATGTAGAAAGATGCATACAATTCTTCACCATTTAACATGTATATAACTTTAATTGTCATTGCATTTCCTAGTTAGCACTTTTAAAGAAAATAAACTAGTAAATTAAAATAGTTTTAATCATAAAGTGATTGGCATTTGTCTGAGGTATTCTCGTTTAGAAAAAGTGAAATAGAGCTTATTTTCCACAGTTTAAGCTCAGGTGTCCGTGTGCACAGCAGTCCTACAATTGCATGAAATACATTTTTTTGTGGAAAAGGAGATAATTTTTTTTTCTAGTAGCAAAACCTCAAACAGTATCCCAGTGGAGGCTTTACACTTTGTGCTTCACACAAAAACTTTCCCTCATCTTCTGCACACTCTCAGTTTTGCTGCCACTTATTTTCAGGTCCAATCCAATTGTATGAACCCCCCCCATACACACACACACACACACACACACACACACCTTTTTTCCTCCCATGTTCTTGTGAGGTGAAAGTTGGAAGTTACTTTCTATTTTTAGCTTGAGCTGCATTGCCTTTAAGCTTCAGAAACTTATTTTTTTGCTCACGCACAATGATTCTTTAGCTCCTTCATGTTCACATCCATTCCTCAGGGGATGAGGTTACGACAGTTGGAACAGTTTGGTAAAAAAAAAAAAAAACTTTTTCTATTGACAAGTAAGACTTATGTTGGGAAAGTTGCAGTGAAGGAGAGGAACTCTGTACTGGGATATTATCTCCTGAGAGTGTCTGTCATGCATGGAAGTGTCGGTGTTACATACTTGTAGAGTTATTGAATGTCTCTGAATGCCATGTTCTGTGTGCAATGGATAAAAGGATTTCGGAAACATGCCCAGATGGCACCTTTGACTATTTGTCTCTGCAAGCAACTGATGGTTTCACAGTGCTTTGATGCAGTGAAATGGAGACTGCATTTTTAACATGAAATTGTGACTGTCAGCAGTACAGGATGGAGGTTGCAGGAATATTTTCACATTTGTCACTAAGTAAGAGATGGTTTAACCTGATGTTGGACAGAATTGGCCATTCAATGCACTTTATTTCCTGTTTCAGTCAAACAAAGTCTCTTATTGAAACAATTTTGAAAAGGTGGTCTATTTGAATTTTAAGTAAACAAATCATTAAACTCTGCATATCAACAGTTCACCATTTTAATAGGTCAAACTAGATTTTCTTTGAGTTTCTTTTTTTAAGAGTCTTGTGTATTATTTTTAAATTAAATAAAGTCATCTCAAGAACAACAAGATTCTTTCCCAGTTAAAACCCAGGATCACAAGTGCTCCAAAAAAGCTGCTGAGATGGAGAGTGTTAATCAGACAAAACGACTCCAAAGAAAAATTCAGAAAAAATTTACCCTGGGAAAAAAAACAAAAACATGAAAGCAATATTTATAATTGAATATCCTGTGCTATGCCAAAATTATTATGGTTTAATCTTCTGCTTCTTCATCTACTAGGGTGCAGAAGACAAATATTTGACAAGTGTGACAAGTGACAACAGAAGACAAGTGTTTGAGGACTTTGAGCAAAGTTTTGTTTGTTGTCGGTTGTTCTCTGATAGGGATAACTCTGGAACGACTGGAGCAGATTTTCGAGAAAAGAATGGTGTTTGCATCAGAATAAGAAGAATATAAAAACATATTAAGAATAAAAGCAAAAGGAGAAAATAACACCAACTCTGAGAGCTATACGAGCCGTGACACTCCTTCGCACCACTGCCATCTTGTCGGGGTAGGATATGTTTCAGTTATGAGGCAGATTATATGGAAAGCTGCAGAGCATCTCATGTTTCCCGCCTGAAGTAGTTTGGTAGATTTGCCTGATTGATTCTGACAATCTGTACTCATGTAATAGATGACCTATATTGAAGCAGGTATTCTATTCTACAGTCACTTAGCAGATGCTTTTATCCAAAGCGACGTACATCAGAGGTAGTCAATTGTTAAAATTTTTTACCCATTTAGCAAAAATTTTTTACACAAGGCAGAACATGATGTGCTGCATTTTCTCAATATGTTGAGAGGAGCAAATAAGGTGGCTCGTTCTGTTGATATCAGTACTGGATATGTCTGAACAAAGGTGAGGAGATGCATACCATTTGGGGGAAAGAGGATGAGGCTGTGACTCTTATCAAAGTATTACTCACTTCACTGCACATGCTGGCAATAACTGCTTTGGATGATTTACTGCTATGTTAAACATTATCTCACCAGCTTCTGGAGACTTCACCAGGAGCTGGTTGGAAAATGTCCACAATAAATACAAAATATACTATTTTGAGACAGACAGAATTTCTTTAATAGGTCAGGTTTAAATACTCATAAGCTAAATATGGGTCTTTTGTTATAGAAGCAATATTCTTGTTAAAGAATCAATGAAAGTAATCACACGCTGAGAATTTAAAACTTTCCTTAAAGAGGTCATATTATGCATTTATTGTTTTTTTCCCAAATCTTCAGTGTGCTTCCTAATTTTTGGAATTTGCAACGCAGGGGTGACACACGGTGAAGTAAAATGTGTTCAGAGAAAAATAATAGAAGTAAAGTAACAGGGATTTTTTTTTGTTCCTGGCATCAGAACAGAGCTTTTAGGGTATATGTGTTGAACTTGAAGGAATAGGGTGTGACTATGACAGTATGTGGACTGCCTGAGGTTCACACACACTTTCCTTCTACAATGTGAAACCATGAATCACCCAAAATGAGTATTCACATTATCATCTCCTGACCTTTGTGACATGTCATCATTCTCCAGAAGTTGCTGTTTTTCTGTTCCTTTCAGCCTTTCACTGATGTTTAATTTCTAAAAGAAAAAGGAGTAAAAAAAGTTAAAGCCTTTTTGTTATAAAGCCCTAGCACTGACTAAATCAACAAGTGGCCATTAAGAGGGAGGAAGAAGACACTTATGGATCCCTCCTCCTGGCAACAGCTTCATTAATCATGCCCCCAATCGATGCCAGCACAGGAAATGAATTTGGTCTATAGTTTTCCAATAACATGCAGCATAATAAATTCTTTCCTATTCTTTCCTAATCTTCACCTGTTGAATCTTTGAATCACATCTCTCGCTCTAACATTGCTTTCTGTTTAAAAACAAAGTAGAATGACCTGATGTCTAATCCACATAGTAATGAAAAGCTAATATTTCTGAGTGACTTGTACAGCATGGTGTAGCACTTTAGTCCTGAATCAAGCAGCACTGAGACCAAGCGGTCCTGGCCAGAACTAATAGCAGCCACCACTGAAGATAGCCCTCACTGAGGAACACTGGAGATATAGCAAAAAAAAGCAAGAGGCTACATAGGCTAAGGATGTAATAATAAAACGGAATGACTAAAAAGACAATAAAATGTAACAAACTAAATAATAAAATAAAAAAACACTTAAAAGCCAAATTAATCTGTAAGTTTTAAGCCTGCCATAAAAATGTAAATGTCCTCTGCTGTCCTAAGGTCCTCTGGCAGGCTGTTCCTCAGGTGAGGACCATAGTCCTGGAAAGCTGTCTCATCGTAGATTTGAGGAATCTAACTTTGGGAAATATTAAAAAGAATATCAGATTATCTTGTATTCCGTGAGGGCTCAAATAATAAAAACAATTCTGAAAGATGAGAAGGATGAATAAAGAAAGATGAATAAACTACTTCTGGACATGTTATATTATCTGCCAGAGCAGGTATTGTTTTCATTCATTAAATCAGACACTGCCCACGCTTAGGGGAGTTTTAATTCCTTTTTAATTCCAAATAAAAGTTAAATCCGCTTTAAAGATATGCTAATAGACCATATAAACACTGCCCAGCGACGGCCCCAAAACATCACTTCTCTAGAGGAGATCTGCATGGAGGAATGGGCCAAAATACCAGCAACAGTTTGTGAAAACCCTGTGAAGACTTACAGAAAACGTTTGACCTCTGTCATTGCCAACAAAGAGTATATATCAAAGTATTGAGATGAACTTTTGTTATTGACCAAGTACTTATTTTCCACCATAATTTGCAAATAAATTCTTTAAAAATCAGACAATGTGATTTTCTGGATTTTCTTTTCTTATTTTGTCTCTCATAGTTGAGGTATACCTATGATGAAAATTACAGGCCTCTCTCATCTTTTTAAGTGGGAGAACTTGCACAATTGGTGGCTGACTAAATACTTTTTTGCCCCACTGTAAAGGGCAAGTATGTATTTTGAATGCCTTGGATATTATGATCTTCCAAGTATACCAGACAGCAGGTGACACACAGCAGATTACTCATTACAACTATTTGTCACTTGTGCATTTAATGGGATTTGAGCCATGAAACATGAAACTTAGGGTTCCACCAAAACACTTGAGAATTGACTTGGATGTGAGGTCAAAGACCTAATACTTGACTTGGACTTGCAAAGTAGAACTTGTGAAGATCTCTGATATGAGATAACATTTTTAGTAGAATTAAAGTGAAAGTATTGAACCATCTGTTCTGTAATAAGGTTCCATACACTTCTGGAAATCATCCTGCCACACTTTTCCCCACACTGTTTCAAACAGAGCTGCTTCTGACTGTTACTGTATGAGCAAAACAGAAACAAATGCATTCTCATTTCTTTAATCTGACTTCCCCAGTCTTGTTCCAAAATACTGGAAATAACAGTACAAGCTGCATTAATGCACACACAGTTGTTTGCATGCGCAATGCCAGAAATATGTAGACTCATTTAGATTCTGTGGTAACTAGTCAGCCTGCCATTTTCAGATAGCAGCAATTATAATGTCCACAGAACATTGTATGATTTCCAAACTTAGCAGAGCTCATTCATATATTAAAGTAGTACACTTACTTTGCAGCTTTCTTCCTAACTGCTTATAATTATAGATAAAAAGCTTGCTCTCTTTATATTATAATGCTTGAAGCTCCATGAACCCCTGGAGATGTCCTAATGAACAAGTATGGGAACTGTGTGGTTATTGAAATAATTTAAAGACATGGCAGGGGAAGGGGCGATTACATTCAAAACGGTGCTGCAATGGAATAATGTTCAAAGAAAAAATGTCCTGTTGAGATACCTGCACATTGTCAGTGAAGTTATGCTTGCCAATCACCTATAATATGCATGGGATAGATGTTTCGGATGAATAAAGGACCATTTGATGAGCTTTTCAAAGACCTTGGTTTAAAATTTCTTTAGACGTAGGTATCCAGCCATGCAGCAGCTCATTTCTAGCTATAGAAGCAGATCAGAAGAGGAGACCTGGCTGATTTTGCTTTATCTACACACCCACTTTCCTACTGACATCTCCTTTCAATTTATCACCTCATTTACCAGCAACCCAGGAGGATTCTTCAAGGTGTTGTAGATGTAACACACCACGATACGTGTTCCTAGTACAGCCACTTTATTTTCTTCCTATAGACACAGCCATTATGATCGATGGCCTAAAATGATACATTTGAAGTTATGTTCGTGTGAAATTTATGCAGCTGTGGGATACATGAAACAGGTTGAGCACCAGGAAATGCCAAAAGATTTCAAACAAAAAATGCCTGCGATGCCCTTTAGTGATGCTAACTCCCCTCTTAGGAGAATTTGCCCTTTTTACATATATTCAACGTCACAAAACTCTGAAAGAACCAGGTTTAAAGGGTATGTACAGAGAGGTGGTTTAACAGCAGGAACTGTCAGATGGCATCTTTATTACTTCACATGAGAAGTCCTGAAGGACTGCACAAGCATCTGCTTCCCCTTCTTACTGCAAGTACAAGCTGAAAGAAATCCACTGTTTTCAACTGTGCACCAGAATTGTACATATTGTAGGGAAAATCCAACCATAACACGTTAATTGTAAGGGAAATAGTTGCAAATGAATTGCAAAGATAATGTCTGAACTTTGATTTAGTTGCTTTTGTAGTTTTATATAAAATCTATTGGCAAGTTTAACCTTGTAAAGGTTTATTCTTTGTCAGAGATGCACATTTTGCAAAACATTTTATCGTTCTTTGCTGTCATGACAGACGGATGAAAAAGAAGTGGCAAATAAAACACAATAGCACAACCTAAGCAATACACTTCAGGATATTTATAAGCTTTGCATTGAATGGCATAAAAATAGGTTTTATGCTCATTTCTTGACGACATATCAATGCTGGTTAAGTCACATGCCTGGTACTATAAAGGTATATCACATTAGGGATGGCCCTGATGATCTTGTTATGAACATTCTGTCCACAGTAATCAGCTTTGAAAAGCAAAACACACACACACACACACACACACATACACAGAAATGTCTTTAGTGGATGCATACTCAACATAAAACTGTTGAATGCTTAAACTAGTTTGGAAAACATCTTTTAGAGCATTTTTAGATTTTTAAAAGTGAAGCTCATTAAAACGTTAAGCCCTAATATGTAATTATTTTATGTTATTTATATAATCAAGTCTCTTCATATACTTCTCAAGAAAGTATAATTTTATGTATCTTATTTTTTAACATAACAGAATTGTAATATAAAACTGCCTGTCTACTATGAGCGGGTTAAAAGCTTTGAGTTTAACTTTAAAGCTTTAGGTTTATATCAGAAATTTGGTTCATTGAGTAGGACATAGGACAAATCTCAACAGGTGGGTTTAGAGTAGGAGGAAATGTGCTCGCAGGGTTTCAAATTGACTGAAATGATATTCATACCTGTGACTCACAAAGAGCACCTGCTCCAGGGAGCCTGCTGGGTCTGCTTCCTATCAGCTGGTTGAAGATCAGGGCTGAAAATGAAATGGAGGATCGCTTGGAGTCAACATCTCAAGTGTGCAATTGTGATGGTCCAAAAAATACTTTCACTGCTCAAATTAACAACTTCTAAAAGACATGAAAAGGGAAGTTAACCCTCTGAGTACCAAAGTCTCCAAATTCCAACTATAGCAGGCCAGAAACAACTTACACCTGTTACCAGTTCTCACCATGAGATGGTAGACATGTAAATCTTTAAGGAACTTGGGGGTGGTTGAGGGGTATTAGATGTTTTATTAGATGTGTGTGTGTTTGTAGGGGGGTGGGGGGAATCCACCATACAGGCTCAAAATAGTCACTGTGTTGATGTTGATATGGAGCAGAAAACATTGATGACTGCAGGATTGTAGCTCTTGAGGACTGGAGCAGGGCACCCCTGATTTACCCCTGATTTAAGGTTATAAAGTGACATAGTATTACTTTAAAGGTATAGAAATCAATTTTTTGGATGGAACATAGTTTGCATAGCTGCCTTCAATAATCTCCAATTGCTATGTTTACAAGCACAACATTTAAAATGCACATAGTTAAACTCGTACTTTGAATAACACAGAAACTATTTTACTATTGCTTTGATTCACATAATGTCATATTCAGATTGAACTATAATAAACTTATGAGGAATAATTCAATTCTAGTCACTTTATGCAGACATATAAAATTCTACCAGCATCATTACATTCAAATAAAGAGTTGTTGCAGCATTTTGTGACTCACAGTGCTGCTGTTCAACATAGATTTCCAGTCATCGCAGAATATGGCTGCTAGGAAAAGGAAGTGATCTCTCAGAAAACTCCACATTTTAAAGAATGGGACATATAAGGAAGGGCTCACGGTGGTGCAGCTGGTTAGCACTGTGGCCTCACAGCAAGAAGGTTGCCGGTTCGAATCCTGGTGTGAGCGGGGCTCCAACCGGG